>JADOBS010300630.1:0-10962 GCA_015708375.1 Cydonia oblonga | reverse complement strand
TGCTAATCCCTTTTTGGGGGGTTTTTTTTTTTTTTTTTTTTTTTTCACGATTCGCAATCCAAATCTTTACACTTGAACATTTCTTTGGTTGGATATTTAAATGCTACTTTCATGTTTGAGAGGGACATTTTCTATCCATGTTCACCGCCAAGTTATTGGTGTTGTTCATTGCCTTGCTCACCATTCTCTTCATGTTGTTAGTTTTTACTTTTGGTTTGAGGAACTTCCTAACTGTATTTCTAATTTGTTATTTGAGGGTTGTGATAGCTAGTATTTTGATGTAATGTTCTTTCATCTTCAATGAAATCTATCGTTTCTTACAATACAATAAAAAATACTACTTTTTTAATTTGCTAGACGATATTTTAAACTATTCCAATCTACAATAAGAAGAAGTGGATATAAGTGCCAAAGAGCAAGCATGAGCATTAGTCTAACTAATTGATTTAATCCATGTTTGCAAATAGTACTAAGATACAAATTAACATTATTTATTTATTTTTAACAGACGATATTATCGTTACTCAGTACAAAGGTCTTGTGGTATTCCTCTTTACTTGGAAGTGAGATGTTTTAGGTTCGAATCTCGTGGATAGTGAAATCGATACCAAAGTAGGGGGTGGGCTTGACCTCACAATGTGCTAGCAATATAATGTGGTTCAAATTCGTCTTTGACGAGAATCGAACCTAAGACCTCTCACTTACAAGTGAAGAGGAATACCACTAAACCGTAGTACTAAGTAACACAAATTAACATTATTAGATTCTAAGATTGTTGTGTTTGGTGCTAAAAGGAAAAAGCTAGATTGTATCAAATAACCTAGCAAATTATAAATTTCGAAGTTGATGATTATTATTGAAAACGACACCCATAACCTTTGGCCCTCCATAATTGGCCAAAATCTTAATTGGAGAGGCACCAAAACAAATAAAAAATTGTGGTAAAATATTGGAATTTTTCTTAAAAATGAAGTTCAATCTACTTCTATTTTTGGACCTGATCCCATGCTGGACCAAATAAAGAGACCTCTAAAATTCTATATGCAACTTTCCAAAATCTCACTCATTATATTTTATTGGATGCATGAAGCATTGCAAATCTCTCTTCCAACATTATTCTAATTTCCAGATGGAAAATCAAATCCTTGATTTAAATTTTTTGTTTGGTGGGTTGAATAAGATTGGACCTTACGAATATAATTGGATTAACAGGGATGGGTTACATAACCTATGCGTGTGGTTGGATCATATAGCCCATCATATCTTCCCTTATTTCGAATTTATAGCCAATCTCGTCCGTTTCATAATTTTTTCTCACCAAACATTGGTTGGGTTGCAAGTTCAATTTAATTGAAAATAACATATCCAGCCTACCAAACGGGGCCTTAAAGTGCATTTCCCATATTTAACTCAATTTGTTAATCCTTTAATTGTTGTTCGATAGTAGTTTATGTTGCTTAATGTTATTGATATGGTTTATTATTTCGCATGGTCAACATAGAGAATTAGTGTGGATATATCCACGTTAAAGTTAGACAATCACTAATCTTGAAATTTAAGTTGTCAGAAAGTAAGCAATAACGCATATCAAGTTTACATTTTTTCGTAATACACATATATAGAGATGGGTACATGGAGAAATATATAGGTGCATTCTTGCTCATCAATTTTTTTTTTTTTTTTGAACAAACGATATTTATCTACTCTAAGAGATTGGAGGAGTAGTCTAAGTCTCACAATAAACTATCAATAATGTGGTTCAAATTCGTCTTTGACGAGAATCGAATCTAAGACCTCTCACTTACAAAGTGAAGATGAATACCACTAGATTGTAGTAGTAAGTGGTTTTTCGCTTAGCATTTTATAAACTAACAAAGAAACATAATCCGAAAGTTTAATCGGCTAACCCAAAACTTAAAACATTAGTGAATAAACCGACAATGTATATGAACTTATGAAGCCTTAACACACACACACACACACATTATGCAGAAACCTTCAAGGCTTCAAGGTACATTAACTTTACGGGAAGGGTCTCCAGCCTGCATTGTCCTACATGTATAGGTTTGTGCCATCAGTAGTCCTGTGTAGATATTTTCTTCTTGGTTGCATGGGCCACCGTCGGGCATGGAAAGTGGTGAGGTGAGAGAGATGAGCCTCACACTCACACATGCAAAGTCGCCCTCTACACCGCCGGGACCAAACCCATTTTCTGTGAGGTCACCTTTGTACTTGGTCTTTTAATACGTCTCAGGGTCTCACGCGCTGGCCCTAAAGATTGGTATAATGTACCAGCTGAGACTTTTCAGATTGGATGAGTTTCACGTCAAAATCATAACTAAATCGATTATACAGTATTAAATTTTTGATTCGGTTTGATTTTGACAAAGGTTTTTAAGAAAATCAAACCGAACCAAACTAAATTAATGTTGAACAGTTTTGTTCTAGTGGATTAGGTCTAAACTCAATTATTTCTTCAGTTTCATTTTTTCAGCATTTTAGAGGAATTACAACAATTAAAATATGACGAAATTGTAGCAATGGTTTATCAACTTTAACCTAATTGGAGTAATAGTCTCTTAACTAAAAATTCATGTCTAGTAGTCCCTACTCATTAAAACGTACAGTTATGATCATTTTTGTCAACTCCGTTAGAATTTGTCACTTGCCACACACATGAGGCTGTATCAAGGGGCAAATATGAAAAACCAAATGAAAAAAATTGTAGC
The DNA here is from genome assembly GCA_015708375.1 of Cydonia oblonga. Classification (NCBI taxonomy): domain Eukaryota; kingdom Viridiplantae; phylum Streptophyta; class Magnoliopsida; order Rosales; family Rosaceae; genus Cydonia; species Cydonia oblonga. The sequence goes on along the minus strand of JADOBS010300630.1, from coordinate 8,233 downwards.
AATGATCTCTCAATTTTAACCCAATTGGAGCAATTGTCCCTTAACTTTAACCCAATTGTAGCAATGACCATTCCAATATGAGTCATTTTGATAGAATTCTGACGAAGTTGATGAAATGGACCATAGATGTACGTTTTGATGAGTCAAGAGACCGATGATCATGAATTTTTAGTTGATGAACCATTGCTCAAATTAGGTTAAAATTGATGAACTATTGCTACAATTTTCTCTTAAAATATCATTATTTGTTACCTATATTTTCATTTTTAGTACACCGAATTCATGGTACATGCCATTAAAATTCAAAATTTATGGGCAATTTGATAACAGTTTTGTTTTCAATTTTTAGTTTTTAATATTTTTTTAGTTGATAATTGAAAACTTGTTTGATAACTGAAATATAAATACTGAAAACAAAGGTTATCAAAACGCCTCGTAGTAATCTCTACTAATTACTAAAACATTTATTGTCAAACAAAACCTTATGAAATTACCAGTTTAACCTTCTAATTAAAATATAACATGAATAAGAAATATGGGGCAGAAATGTAATTTCACACAACCAAATTTTGTTTTTTTTTTTCAAAGCCTCACATACATGTAATTCTAACATATCTCTAATTAAAAAAAAATTAAACATAAAAACAAATAAAAAAAACTTTTCACTTTCACATTCTCTATCACTCTTTTCCTATCTCCTTCTATTTCAAAAACAAAAATAAAAAATTTTCTCACACACTTTTGTGTGTGCCCATATGCTAGTAAATATAGTTACAACTCAAAAATCAACAACTTCAATATTTCATCAATCATCAGATTCAACATCCTTACCTAGTTGTTAGCCAATAAGAAATTACTTGTGTAAAGTAATACATATAAATAATAGTAAGGAATTGATTTTCAAACACCATTTTTTGTCACGCCTATATTTATTTTTGGTTATTAAACTAAAACAACGAGCATGATTAAACCAAGATGTATAAAATCATTTTTTATACTAATATGTTAGTGGTTGGTCTGATTCGATTTAGGTCAGTTTTTACTTTTCACAAATGAATTCATTACGATTCTACATAATTTTAAACCGTAACCCTTTTTTTTGGTTAAAACAAAACCAAAATAAACACATTTTACTCAAAACTAAGTTGCGTGTAACATTTTTATGTATAGAAATTTTTATGTGCCACCGTCATTTATCATTAAATTCTGGTCAATGTTATACAAAACTTCATTTTATATGAAAGAAAAATGAAAACTACACACCTCCTTGTATACCTCCTTTAATTTTTGCCATCCAGTTGAAGTACGCAAGGAGAGAAAAATGTTAATGTGATTAGCATTTCTCTATATTTCGTAGTCACATTTATCCCCCACACACTAACTTGCGCGTTGGATAGACTTCCTCACAAACCCAACCTCAAAGAGTTCATACATATCCAAAATTAAAGAAAATCCCAGGAAAATAATAAATAAAAAATCGGTATTATCCAAAGAAGTGCTTTTTCTGTCAAGTTTTTGTTTGCTTCTCAAACTCTATCCCATGAATAGTCCAACAAGGCAAAGGAAGCAAAAGCAAATCAAAGGATCATCACCCACTTCCACTTGTGCCACACACACAGGAGAGTAGTGCTTTTGAACAGAGAAAGATAAACAGCTTTTCTCAGAGGAAGAGGGAGAGGAGGAGAGAGAGTGAACTACATCCTAGAGAAATGCATTTAGATAAGGACTTGTGCTAGACATAGTAGTAAATACCCCTCTCTTTTTCTCTCTCTCACTCACCAAATGACCTCCTTCCTGCATTTCCCAAAAAACAGTTCGACCTTTAATGCCCCTTCAAAATTCTCTCTCTCTATCTCTTTCTCCCCTACACAATTCAAACTTCTTCAACAAAATCTGACCCCTCAACCTCTTTGAAAAAAATGCCACTTTGACTTTCTCTCTCTGTGTCTTTTTGACTTGGGTTATCTTTTCTTTTGCATTCTCACACTCTGTGGTGCCAAAACAAATACTGGGTTTGTGCTTAAACACTGGCATTGACTCAAAGTTGTGGCCTTTTTAAAATATAAGTTTCTGAAGAGTTGTTTTTGGAATTATTGGAGTTTGAAAGATTAGAGCTTTGGATTGGATGCATATGGTTATGGGGTTGCCTTTGAAGATGCTTGGTGTCTAAGGCTTTATAATGAGTTGGTGACAGTGGACCTGTTTCCTTCCAGTCTCTCTTGCCCTTTCCCTTAAGCATGAAGCCTTTTTGTTGTTTCCCTTGGTTTGGTAAGCTGTAAAAGTAGCTTCCATCTTTGTCTTTTCTCAAACTTAATTATTATTTGCCTTTGAATTCTGAACTTTCTTTTCTCTCTTGCTTTCTTGGTTGCTATAAGTTTTGTGGCTTTTGCTCTAATTCTAGTTGCAATTTTATATAAATATCATAGCTTTTATTTTGTTTATGAAATTCTAGGAAGTTGGTTTTCTTCCTCTTTTGTTATAGTTTTTAATTCCAAATCTAGTTTTTAGATGCTTCATCTGTCAAATTCGATACCAATTTATTGGTTTTGTTATGCTCAAATCCTAAAAAGATGTAAAATGTTGCATTTTTTGTAATCAATGTGTATCTTGTAGTAATTTCAGTGTTAATATTCGGCATTCAAATTTTCGATACCTTGAAGAAACATTGTCTAGTATGTGCAAATTGGGTTCACATTCTGCTGAATTTTGTGTTTCTGTAGAGCTTGTCCTAGTACTGAATAGTGAGTATTAGAGCAGGAGGGGGCATTTTGCATTGAGTTGCAAAGTTGAGGCTTCAAAATTGCCCTTGAAAGATAACCGAAATAAATGCATGGATCGTAGGGACCCTATGGCATTGTCGGGGTCAGCCTCTTACTTTACGTCTAGAGGAATAACTGGGTCTGGAACACTGTCTGGATTACATGGATCGCCAGGCATTCATCCCTTATCTAATCCAAATATGGTATTTCAATCTAATATTGGAGGAACTAACATTGGGTCAACATTGCCGGTAGAGCCTTCTTCAGCTATTTCATACCATGGTGTCAATGTGGGTGCACCAACTGTGGCGCCACCAGGCGAATCTTTGAAAAGGAAAAGAGGAAGGCCTCGAAAATATGGACCTGATGGGACTGTTTCATTGGCATTGTCTCCTGCAGCATCTGCTAATCCTGGTACAGTATCATCAAGCCCAAAACGAGGTAGAGGGCGGCCACCAGGGTCTGGGAAGAAGCAACAATTAGCATCTCTTGGTAAATTTTATTTTCTGTTTTGCCATATCTTGTTGAAGAAATTATTTATTTTATGTTGTTGATTCGTTTAAGTGAAAAGAAACCTTAGAAACGTTTGTTGAGTTAGATTAGCCTAAATATTGTAATGCATCTTTTTACATTGTCACATAATCTACTTTTAAAACTTCATGATCTATGACTATCTGGGATTAGTTGCGTTCTGAAATCCTTGCCTGTAACTCGAATGCTTGTATGATTGTATCAGAAGTAAATATACTGACGTTCCCACTACTTTCATGTAAACTGTATCGAAACTATTGCAACATATAGCAGACATGATGATTCTAATGGCGAAACAGAATTTTGGTAATTTTTGATGCATTTGATACATACACAAGGGCATTAAAATGTGGAATTATACCGGCAGATTTTAAACATAAATGTAGCAAAGCAGCCACATTTTTAATAAGTTGATTCGTATTACATAGATGGTTTAAATATATGCTTCTTGCCCTGCATTGGAACTTTTTTTTATGAGAATGATGTTGCAAATGGTTGATTGTTTTGCTAGGTGGATTGCTGTCTGGTTCGGCTGGGATAGGTTTTACTCCACATATTATCAGCATTGCAGTGGGAGAAGTATGCCATATTATCTCACCAAACATATATGTATTTATTCACATATGCATGAATCTTCAATTCTTTTTCCATTAAGAGTACGGTTAGCAAGATATGGTGTCATGGATTCTGATTAGGTCTGCAACTGAATTGAGTGGTCCTGAATCCCGAGCTTGATGAGGCCTGATTCACGAGTCATGTGCCGGCTTAATTATGTAGATATAATACCTCTAGATTATTGCGTACAAGTAATTGTGTAGATGGATAGATATTTCACATAATAATTTTCTAAAGGAGTAGTATTTACCCAAATTAGCCATACTTGCGAGTCTGCCTGAGTTTGGTAGGTTCAGAGTAGCCATTTCTATGTGGTTGGCTTCAATATAGCCTATGACAAGCAAAGTTTCAAAAGAGTTCTGAACTACCAAAGTACTATGACGTTCATTACTTGTACGAAATTAGTGCCAAATCTGATAGGAAAAAGGGATAAACATTAAGGTTCATCATTTTCGCTGGTGTGATTGTTATTTTTTTTATTGCTACTATCAATTGAATTCTTGCATTACTCAAATGAGAGAAGTTCCTTTAGGCGTTGAATCCTTTTTATCTTTTCTTGCAGGACGTTGCAACAAAAATAATGGCGTTTTCACAGCAAGGGCCAAGAGCTGTGTGCGTCTTGTCAGCTAATGGTGCCGTCTCTACTGTGACACTTCGTCAGCCCTCAACTACTGGGGGTACAGTCACATATGAGGTATGAACACTTTGTGATATGCCAATTCTTGTAAAGTTATGAGCTGTCTAGTAGATGAGTAATACGACTTTTGATCTTTCTGAAGGTTCTAGAGTCACAAAGGTTTAAATGTTCCTGTATATTTGGAGTGAGTAATGTTTATAGCTATGAGGAATGAGGTTATGCCTGAAAACTGAGCCCAGTTAGTATCATCGACTCCGGAGCCATCTCATGAATGGTTGGTCGATGCTTGCCGTTTATCTGAGGCAAATGCGAAGGGCATTCTTATATATGTTTGCCATCATAAAATTCAGCTTAGAAAATATAGGTTGCAGAAAAATTCAACATGTGTTGTGTTTGTGGTAATTTTTGTCCAGAAATTCTATAGACTTTCGTGTGCTTGTATGCATACCATACACAGCGTGACACACATTTTATGTATGCTGCTCTACATATTATCCTTCTGTTTTCTTTTTAGTAAAAATGTTTGACTGTTCTTTTTACTTTGAAACTTCTTTTTTCTTTTTTACTGATAATAATAAACAGTTTCTTTTCTTGTGGATTGCGACTTCTTTAGGGACGGTTTGAGATTATATGTCTCTCAGGTTCTTACTTGCTCACTGAAATTGGTAGCTCCCGAAACCGAAGTGGCGGTCTGAGCGTCTCCCTTGCTAGTCCTGATGGTCGTGTCATTGGTGGTGGAGTAGGAGGGATGCTTATTGCAGCAACCCCTGTTCAGGTAGTAACTTGTTCATTGCTTTAGCTTTCGGTTCTTGTGTTTGCTCAGTAAATCTTTTTCATCCCTATCAATTGGTAGTTAATATTTTCAACGGGAAAAGAATTTTATGGGGTTAGTGCTGTTTTCTTTACAAGTATTGTTACTATGACCGTAAATGGTCTTCAGATAGAGTAGTGACTTCACCAGAGCAGAAACACGCCAGCATAATTTTTAGCCATCACCAGAACAGAAACATGCCAGCATAATTTTTAGCTATTACTACTGCCACAGAAAACATCACGTTGGTAGTCTGAACGATAAGAGTAGACATAAGTAGACGAGAAAATGTCTTATAGGAGTTACAATTTTTTTTCCTTCTCCTCCTTCGTTAAATTTGAGGCTGAAACACATGGTGGATGATTCCAGGTGATATTAGGTAGCTTCACATGGGGTGGTTCGAAGACAAAGAACAAGAAAAAGGAAGCCGTAGAAGGTGTCACAGACTTGGAACATGAGACAGTTGACAATTCAGTTGCACTAAACAGCATTCAACCAGATCAAAGTCTTGGCCAAAGTGCTTCATTGGCCGCGTGGCAGGCATCACAGCCACTGGATATGCATAACAGTCATGTTGACATTGATTTGATGCGAGGGTAACTATTTCGTTTACATGGTCATTGTGTGTAAATTTCAGTTTCATTGCTAGTTACATTTATTTTTCTTTGAAGCATCGATGACAGAAAACAGAAGCCAGATGATTGTGGGCTTTGATGATTCTAACTTCATTTATCCATGATAGACATTGGGAATGTACTATATTTATTTAGTTTAATCAAAATTTAGTTTGAAATTGAGCATTCATGATTTCAATTTACCCATTCATAGTTTCGATTATTTCAATTCACTTTCATCTGTAGGTATAGTAACTTTTATTCTTTGACGATATAAAAACAAGATTCAGATTAAAGTTTCTTTCCTTCATTGGCTTACGTGCTTGTGAATTAGGATCACACATTCTTGATCAACAGAGTGTTTATGTTTCATGTAGTGAAGGAACGTCTGCATTGATCTACGTTGATCTTCTCATTTCCGTAACTAAAGTTTACTTTTCTGATTCAATCAGGATGAACAATGATTAAATTTCTCGTGTTTGACATGTTACGTTGATATACCTTCTCTTCTGTGTTGTTTTTCATTCCCTCTATTCACCTTTCTACCTTTTCATGTGTTTTCTAAAATTTTGGCCACCGACGGAGAAACGATGAAACCACTTTTTCCCAACATTGGTTATGCTTTGCCGATCTAAGAAAACAGACAGGAACAGGTTGAATAAAAACAGAAACATGTGCACCACATACATAAGATAGAACAGAAGAAATAGATTAGAACAAATGAACCAAGGTAGACAGATACAAAAAGTAAGACCATGTGATATCTAAGCCACCCTATTGTTTCTGAGCAACTCCCAATGCTTTCCAAACAACCTTTGAGGCGTCAACAATGTTGTTAGCACACGGTGGTTGGTAGTCATGATCGATGTCAGATATCCCTCGGTCGTGTCACACTCATCCATCACCATGGCCACCACACTGCGCTCGTTACCGCTAATGGTGATGTTGTGAAGGCACCTTCCTCCATTGTTGGACCATCCAGTGGGCAATTCCACAACCGTTTGTTGTCGTTTACTTTGCTCGTGTGGGAAGCGTTTGATTTATCAAGGCATTTAGGGGTTGTATGTCTATATATACAAGTCCATGTTTCGTACTTTCCCGTAAACAAGAAAAGGCAGTACACGATTTGTTATGTTCACAAAACCAGAAGTCATTGCTATATATTGACGTCTATAATATACGTAACATTTTACACAACACATTACACACAGATAGACATAATACAAGAAGCTAGCTAGCTAGACACATCACACTAATTTTATTAAGCATCGGACCATGTAATATCTAATCCTCCCCAGTTGTCCTTGGGTACACCCAAGGCTTTCCAGACAGCTTTTGAGGCGTCAACGATGTTGTTTGGACAAGGAGGTTGGTAGTCATGATCTGCATCACATCCCTCAGTAGAGTCACACTCATCCACCACCATAGCCACCACACTGAGCCCGTTACCACTAATGGTGATGTTGTTATGGCACCTTCCTCCATGGTTGTACCATCCAGTCGACAATGCAACAACTGGTGTGTTATCATTGTGGTACTTGTTGTCACATTCTGATGGACCACCTCCATCACCATTTTTCTCGAAACTGTTAAGAGTGAGGTAGGCCTTGGTGCTGCCGGACAGTGGTGGTGAACATGTGTAGGTTGTGTACATTTTGCCGGCCTTGCAGCAATCAGAGTCATTCTCCTGGTTGCATTGTCCAGGAGGGGCCTTCCTTCCTCTAATTCTGCCGCTTGGACGACATTGTTGAGCTTCAGTGAGCAAGCAAATTGCTGAAAGGAGAACGACTAGTAGAACCATGGACTCTTTTGAGAGAATCGCTAACTTCATTTTCTTTCTGTTTCTCACTCTCTCTCGAGTTGTTGTGTGGGATATGGTTGATGCATAACAGCGTTTGAGGGTAGCATATATAGCAATTCCTTATTACCAAAATAACAATCAAACTTCAACATATGATTTGATACGCTATTATGTATTAGACTCCATAAACGCAACGGAGTCATTTTAAGCATTAAAATCTTAATTAATTAGAGCTAAAACAAATCTTTGAACGCATTTACTGCTATGACTATAATAGTGTCCTATATAGTTACTGAGAATTTTATATAATTATCAGTATCGAATTCTTGTTTAATTGTTTGGACTATTCTTCACATAATGATGACTGTTAATATGGTTCTGAACAATATTATAATAAGAGTTGGTATTGTCTGTTAGTGATTGTCACACTCCCATTCTTTTTTTTTTTTTTTTTTTTTTTTTTAT
>JADOBS010300629.1:0-10960 GCA_015708375.1 Cydonia oblonga | reverse complement strand
TATTGTTTGTGCGCAAATGGCCATTTACCAGAGTGGTATCGTTTGACAAAAAAAAAAAAAAACAAATCGTTTTTGCCAAAAACAAAAACAAAAACAAAAATGTAGCCCCGTTACACAAGCTAAAAAAAACCATAATTTTACAATTACAAACTCATCATGAAAACAAATCAAACCCATCGTGTGGGTATTTTTTAACGAGGCTTATTTATTTTTACGCTTTTTAATTGTCTATGATACTTTTCAAACAACATATTAAACAAAGGGAGTAATAGCTGGACAAAAGAGAAATTACAAAATAATGTAGTGCAGTCTAGAAATATCAAAAAAATAATAATTCCTTACAAGAAGATGGAGCTTACTCAAAGTAGATTGCACTCAAAGGATGAGAGAGGCTCAGGTTGGCCAACTCATCAGCTACAAAATTCATTTCATGATAGATATGTCGAATATTACGTTCTTAATCATGTAGAAACATCGCACGACATGCTTAAATCAATTCAGCAATAGAATGATTGTCAATGGCACCATGTGATATCAGCTGGATAACAATTGCAGGATCATACTCCATCAAAAGGCATTGAATACCTTTATTCCAAGCGTTGAGAATCTAACCACGCCTAACATTAACACAAAAACCAGCATCCCAAGCTCCAAAAGAGTTCTTAAGAACACTACCTGCTCTAAAAAAAAAATTAAGAGGGCCTTTTCTACAACCATCCACATTTAGTTTAAACCACCCCTTTGGAGGCAGTTCCCAATGAAGGAAAGCAAGGGTTCTAGGTACCTTATGAGAAGTAATAATATTTGCTTTCAGCCATTCACGACAATAAGAGAGAATAAAAATTTTGAGATCACTTGGGAAGACAAAATCACTTTAAAAAAATGCTCTTATTTCTCTTTTGCCAAATGAATCAATAGGTGACACAAAACACAAGATGCTAATAGTATTGGTCACGGAAGAGACCCTTCGAACAAAAAAATATTATGCAGACAATTAAAACATCCCCAGGGCCAAAAAAAGAATTTGGAACGTTAAGACTTTGCAATACTTGAATAGAAATAATGTAATATCTACATATATGTGCAATAGGCTCATAGACACCCACACATTTGTAGCACGAAGGATCAGCAAGAGGAGTTTATCCAATCATAGAAGCCACAATAAATATTTCACATTAGGAGGTAAATACCATTGCTAGATAGACTTCCTGTCACAACCCGTTCTGAATTATTTTTGTCGATGACATGAAATGTCTAAATTACCCTTGGACGTTAAAATAATGTGCGTGTGTTATGGCTTTTGGGGTGGTCCAATTTATAAGTTTTCCCTAAGTTTTGGAACCAACTAAGTTTTGGTTATATTCTCTTTTGTTTTTAGTTGGTTATTGTATTGGTTAGAGACAATTTGGACCACACAGCACACTCACACCTCAATCTTGTGCATTCTCTCTCTTCTCGTTGACTCTCTCTACTTCTCTAAGTTTTCTGCATTTTTCCGTACAAGTGTATGGACGAACTTCAACCAACCATTTCCAATCGCGGATCGAGGCTATAGTTGACACTCTTGAACTCCTAGCAAGGTTAGGAACTCATCCCTACCTTTCTTTGGACGTGAAAGTTTAGAAAACCCAAGAACCCGAGATCCCAGTTTTGAGGTATTGTTCATGCACTCGTACTTGAGGGACTTTTAGAAGATTTTAAGCTTCTAGGGAGCCTTAGATCATCTTCACGAAGCTTGGAGAAGAAAAACGAAGCGTTTTGGACGTCGGGAAGTTGAGTTTGATGAGTTTCAAGTTTTGGCCGGATTATCGAAGCTTATCCGGCGAGATTCCGTGAATTTCAAGGCTTGAAATTGGTAAGGTTTGGTTCTTCTCGTTGTAAGATTCATTTTGGTACAAATTTCATGAATTTTGGTGCAAAAATGGCTGAGATATGAAGGTTCGAAAATGTTTCCAGAAACCGACGACGGCGACGGTCACCGGAGAACCAAGGTAGAGGAAGGAGAATATTCCGTCAAAGTTGACGGAATATTCCTAACGGAGACTAACAGCATCAGGTAAATTTAACGGCATATTGCTTTATTTTAACGGAATATTCCCTTACGGCATCAAAGGTTCCGTCCATTGTGCCTTGGCCGGCGCATAGGTGGTCAGAAAATTTTTCTGAAAATATGGGGATGTTCGTGAGGTTGTGTAGGTCATGGTGGTATATTCATTTACCCCAATTAAACATTGTATGAGAAGTTATTAGCTAGTTTTGTTTATGTGCTTTTAAATAACGTTTATTCAGTTATTTCACATATAGGTGAGACCTATCCTGAGAACGAGTGTCATCAATCGAGGTTCGGGGGTTACGACCCTTCGACATATCAATGAGTGGGCTTTTGGTTTTCAATATATACCTATATACTTGGTATTTTTCCCAAAAAATGAACTTGAATGATTATACATTTTGAAATGCCATGCAAAGTATCTATCTATTTTATTTATGCATTAGTGGTTCCATATTTATATTGACGGAATATTCCTAATGGAGACTAACGGCGTCAGGTAAATTTAATGGCATATTCCTTTATTTTAACAGAATATTCCCTTACGGCGTCAAAGGTTCCGTCCACTGTGCCTTGGCCGGGGCGTGGGTGGTCGGAAAATTTTTCTAAAAATATGGGGATGTTCGTGAGGTTGTGTAGGTCATGGTGGTATATTCATTTACCCCAATTAAACATTCTATGAGAAGTTACTAGCTAGTTTTGTTTATGTGCTTTTAAATAACGTTTATTCAGTTATTTCACATATATGTGAGACCTATCTTGAGGACGAGCGCCATTAATCGAGGTTCGGGGGCTACGACCCTTCAACATATCAATGAGTGGGCTTTTGGTTTTCAATATATACCTATATACTTGGTATTTTTCCCAAAAAATGAATTTGAATGATTATACACTTTGAAATGCCATGCAAAGTATCTATCTATTTTATTTATGCATTAGTGGTTCCATATTTATATGATTGGTGCTACGGACGCATAGGTAAGTGCCAGGTAAGTTCATAAAGTAAAGGTATGAGATTTCTTTAGTTATTTAAAATATGATGTGATGCATTGAGAGCTCATAAACCTGCACCTCGGTGGTAGTGCTCCCACCCAGAGTTAGGGCACAATCCTTCACGTGATGTTCACCTCCCGCACCATATGCTCACCTTGGATCCAAGTTAGGTGCATAGGCTTGTCATATAGACCACTATAGGTGGTTCCGACTCGTAGGTGACCCGCAATCATTCGTACAGTCTTCAAGTGATCGTAGCACTAGAGCATATTTATTTTACACCTAGCCCTGTTGTACATACCACTATAGGTGGTTCCAACTCGTGTGCAGGATATGGATTTGATTTGATATGATTGAGATTGGTTATAAGCTATATATTCAGCCATGCAGGCCATGTTAGAGGAGTTCAGTTGATATGATATCTGGCATTGATATATTCAAATTGTATTACTTGTGGCATTTCATTGAGATACTTTGGCATGGTATATTTTATGGATTTCTATCCTGAATATGATTTCTGATATATCATATATTACTTTTCTGGGAAGCTATACAAGTTTTACAGCGAGGGGTTAGCGCCTTTGATAAATGAATGATTTCGAAAAGCTTTGTTTTTGCCCACTCACACTTTCTATTTTGCTCCCCTCCAGGTTTTAGGTAGGACTGCTGGTTGGTGGATTACGAGGACTTGAAGGAAGTTCTGACAAACTATCACCTTTGTAGGTTCCACCTTTGGGTGTTGTAAATTTGTATTCGTCCTACTTGACTGCACCTAGACTTATTATGCTCTGGTTGTATATTTTACACTTAAACTCGTACTAGCACTCATCTTAGCTAGTATTTCTGCTAGTACTTTGGTTTTTATTTATTCATAATTCTCTTTACCATTAATGCTTCCGTACTGCGCACATGGTTACGTCACCCTCACATGACGGGCAGCATGCCTCGATCTAGGTCGGGATGTGTCACTTCCACCTTCAATCTGGACATTCAGACACTTGAATAACAAGATTATAAATGAATTTAACAGTGAAATTTCCATCACTAGTCTCATTCCAAATACATTTGTCTTGGGCACCCTCCATAATATTAATAATGTGTTCCACAATTTCTTTTGGAAACCACTGCAGAAGTTGATGAATACTCCAACCCCCATTTGAATAAATGTTAGCTACTATAGCATTAATCATCTCTTTGTGACAGTGGCAATAAAGCATGATGTTAGAAAAGACCACATTTGGAACCAAGAACAATTGCACTTAATACAAAATTGTCAGTCGTTGATAACACTGAAAAAATTGAAAGCCGTAGGAATTTCGACATAAACCTAAGGGTCAAAATATAATTTATTTAAAGATAAAATGAACGAGAAAAAAAAACAAGGATTTTGAATTTTCTCCTCTCCCATTTCCCTCGCCTCTAGTCCTTTCCTATTTGAACGCTCACGATTTTACGATGTCAAGGTCTTTTATTGACTTCTTTATAGAGAGAGACAAAAAAGAAAGCGAAAGAGGAGGGAAAGGAAAGGAGAGGAGAGGATTTAGATGAGAGAAAATTATACTCCAAAATAAATGGTGGCTTCCAAAATTGGACTAGAGTCGTCACCTACTGTACTTCAAAAGTTACATACCAGAGCCAAAGTTTTATTTTAGGATACAGTACTTGTATTTTTATTCAGTAGCAGTCATTATTTGTGAACGATTATAGGATTATCAGAGTGCGGACTTTCTTCGTAGTGCCTTATAGTATTTCTACAACATACAAGAATTAGTCTTCCTAAATTATCCATATCAAGTTGGTTTGATGTGGGTCCTCCATGATTGATAAATTTTATTGTATTCTTGATGAGTTTGAAATTGTGTAGTTGTGGTTCTTCCTTTTGGGTGTCTAACTAGTTACATGTGACATGTTACCCTGTGCCTGTTCTTGATCATTCATTAATATTTTTATTTGACCTAAAAAAAGAGAGTTCAAACCTGATTATACGTGGTAGGCCTGGAACTTACCGACCGATTCAAACCGATCGGTTCATATTGGTACAGTAATCTTGGTACATCTTCAAAATTGGTTGGCAGAACCGATCCATTAATGGTATGATTTTGGTTTGTGTTTTGGTATACCCGCGGTATACCGATAGCAGAACGGAGCCTAGGATAAATATAGCTTTGCTGATAAATACATAAAATTGTCGAATTCTAAATTACAGAGTTTTTGAACTATTATATGATACCATTTGCTACTTGCTGGTTGTGCTATTTACTAATTGAACCAACCAACTATTTCGGCTGAATTGACTTTTGGCAACCGCAAGGTAACGGTTGGCTGGCGGTAAATGGCTTTTGGTAGTTGTGTATATATGATTGGATGGTGGCACAATAGATTTAGCCTTGTTTGCCAACTGAACCCAACCCTAAATTAAGCGGAACACTTTTTTTTTTTGGATCTTGTCAAAATTTATTCATGAGGGACAGTGGAGGATCCATGATTCTAACATTGAATGGTCATAATCAAGGTACGGTAGGTGGTAGTAGGGCAGCGGGCTAAGGCCTAATGCCTATGCACGTAGACGAGACCTAGGTAGTTTTAAGTAAATTTATTATATATCATACACTTAACTTCCTATTTATACTTAAAAGAACTATATTTCTATTGAGAATTTGAGTTTATTATCTTAATTAGGTTTACTATTTAACATATAACCATACAAAAATATCATAACTTTTGCTTTAATATTTTAGTGATTTTGATGGTGTAAGATGAAAGTTAAATGATTACGAGTTCGTAGTACTTTACGAAATATTTTTCAGATGTCGTATGAATTTATAGTGAATTTTAAAAGAAATGACGAGGTTAAACATATGGCATAAAAAGTATTGGTTGAGGTATACACCATTCCTTTATTAATTAAAATGCTAGGTGGAACAACTTGATTGAAAAACAGTTAAAAACAGAAAAAGAAAAATGGAGAGTTGGTCATGTGGGAAATGGAGAGAGAAAGTCTCTCATCTTCATTGGAACCAAGGTCTAGAACAACATATCCATGATGGTCTTTCTTCTTGGTTCAAAGTTTAAGTTGCACAACATCTGCACAACCATGACGATCTTCACTCTTGCACCACTCGCTCATACCGTTGGGTGGTCCTCAGAGGTCTTCACATGCACCTTTTTAGACTTCTGGGTAGTCCCATGACCATCCAGGTCCATACATGCATCCGCTTCTGATGATGGAAGTCACTCATCCAAATATATATATATGTGTGTGTGTGTGTGTGTGTGTGTAGATATATATAGGAGGGCCCAAGCGTTAACTAATTAGTAATTTAATATGGCACTAAACATTCGTGCAAGCTCATTTTACAATGATCAATCTTGCAAAAGTTCACTTAAATTCGGAAGTTTTATTGTTTATGTACAATACTATATTCATCTATTTATTTGGTCACAGCCTAAAGGATTCCTATATAAGTGAAATTACCATATTTATCTATTTATTAGGTCACGGTCTAATAGGAACTTAAAATATTGACAATTCGAATCATAAAATTACTTTGTAGAGATGGCACAGTTGAGTGATTAGTTAGCACCGTATTACATTATCAACTAGTTAACACTCAAGCACTTATATGTACATTTGAGTTGAGTAATGTTATTGTGGATTTATTAGATTAGAGTTTTTAAGTTTTCCAACAAACTGTCACGCATAGAGTTTGACTAAAAATTAAAGAGTAATATACCTATCATGCATAACCCATAAAGTTTGGAATAACATAATTTTAACAATTAGGCTATTACCAGTAACATAATTTATCATATTGTTTGTTTAAAAAATGATCGTTTATGACAATTCAAAGTCATCCGTTAAAATGAAAGGGAAAAAAAAAGAACTGGGGAAGATATTATTTCATATATCATCCCTTCCTACACGGTTTCACTGGAGCAACCTATTTGGACGGGCGCCGCCGTCTACCCTCTGCACACAAAGTCTTGCACCAAAAAAAAAAAAAGAAAAAACAATAATGCCGCTTGACAACTTGACGTGTCGGTCAGTATTACGAGAGCGACTTATAAAGATCATGTTTACTGTAATTGTTGTGATTCAGTTTACTAATTCATGTCATAGTATATGATAATATATATTTTATTAAACTGAAACACCACATGACAGAAAACACTCTATACAAATCATATTTTAACACGATAACTGCTTATCTTATTGTCTTTAAAAATTTAGACACAAAATTAACATTGCAAATATGTGACAGCATTTTAATTTTATTGGCAAACAGAATTAAGAAAGTGACACTAGTTATGACCAAATAAGATCGTACCATATGAATCCTAAAAGCATGACACTAGTTGATATCAAGATTATATAATAACCCAGGGTCTATGGAAAACATAGACAAGTAAGACAGGTAGTCTAAGAGAAATGGGATGAAAACGAAAGAATGAGACGGGGAGAAACCGAGAGAGTTCAGTTTTGAACGCCACACGACCCATAGTTTATTATAATTAACTTGGCTCAAATGGAGGAGTTTCTCCTTAATTTATTACATGGCCAAATTACAAGACTTTTGCTTATTAATCGAAATCGTTCATATTATCAAGGTGATTTCTGCAAAAAAGAATAAAGTATGAGATGTTTAGTCATCAAATTGTTAAAAAAACAGATGGATGAATTCTGTAAAAGAAATAAGAACCGTCTATTCTATTTGTTACAATTGATTGACTAAGCAACCTTCATTTTAAGTATTTTTTTTTGCAAAGATAATCTTTTTATAAAACTTTATAATTACAACGGTTCCGATTATAAACACGAAATTTCATAAATCGGCTACTAAGTGAATTGAGGAGCCAAGCATTGGTCTATTTTATATGAGTTTGATAAATATCTAAGTATTGGCCAGTACAGAATTAAATTATCTAACATCATATGGAATTATTCTAGTTTGTTATTTTTTAGGGGTTTTTGAACTTTAGTTCTTCAAGAAGATTAAAATTTTAAAAACAAAACCTGATGTTAGATTGAATATTGATTTTAGTCCCTAATGTGTCATTAATTCAAAATAATTAATGTGCATTTTATTTAATGTCTCCCATTAAATATTTAAATTTATCAATACACAAATTTTAATTTATTTTTTGACCAAAAAGGAGTTTTTAATTTATTAATTTTATTTAACATTCTTCAAACTTGAAAGAGTCAATTAATGTACTTAAATGTTAGTACCGAAATGTGTGTGCCGAAATATATTATATTGAACTAATATATTTAAATGTTAGTACCGAAATATATGTACCTAAATATATGCACCAAAATGTATTAATATTAAATTAATGTACCTAAATGTGTGTACCGAAATGTATGCACCTAAATGTTAGTACCGAAAATGTATTATATTAAATTAATGTAACTAAATGTTTGTATCGAAATATATGTACCGAAATGTGTGTACCTAAATGTATGCACCAAAGTGTATTATAATGAATTTAATATACCTAAATGAAGAAGATAAAGTACATCAAAATATATTGTATAACAAAAATTAGTTTATCTAAATGTTCACAACAAAATATATTACGATGAATGAAATGAAATAAAAATTATAATGAAATAAAATTAATAAATTACAAATTAGAAAGAAAAAGATAAATAATTAAAAAATCAAAATATAATTAATAAATGAGGTTATTAATGTATCAATTGATAAAAATTAGATTTTGATCTTACTCATGATTTTAATCTAAAAATTATCTTTGTCAAGAATTAAAATGAATTTTTTTTATTTATTTTTTTTATTAAAAGACGCCATTTTGTATCTCATTAAAGCCAAAAGGCTAACTTGTCACAAGCAAGACAAAATCTTGGAATTAGATCCTCCAATTCCCAAAATCTTAACATTGAGAACATAATCATCTATGTTAAATATTCGGTAGACCCTACCTGATTCTCTTAGTTATTTTCTAATTGGGCACTGTGAAGGAATTATAAACTCCAGGTCAATGATACGTGGCATGGGACAAGGTCGTGCTTGGCGCCTTAGCATAAGCACATCCACAAAAAAAAAAAAAAAAACAGAAGGTCGTCCGATTTGGTTATGCAATTAAAACTCGAGGAAGTTTAGGCTCTCTAAGAAATGATAAGTGCGTGGATAATCAGTCAAAACAAAATTCCTAGCTAGGAAGGCGAATCTAGATTCACGCATTCTAGTAAAAGTTATACATGCGTAAATAATATTGCTTGATAAAATTTGAACATATGATTTTCTTCAAGTGGGGTGCTACTACATCAATGACCATAACATAAATATATATTGTTTCCATAGCCAACATTTTTATACCAGTTATATATGTAGCCATCTTTATAGATATACATCATGTTTTTAATTAGGTGTAACAATTTATAATAATTACAACTAGAGGAGAGAAATTGATGGCAATGTAAGAGGAACTAAATTTGTCATCCATATCTGTAGATATATTATATTCCACGTGCTTAGGCCAACTATAGGGAGATTTAAAAAAGAAAGCCGATCAGTAAATGATATCAAAGTTTTTAAACGTTTGGTGTTTATCATGAAACACGATCTTGTCCACTTTCTTAGGAAACGACTATTGATTTCACTAAAGAAATACAGCTCCTAATGAATGGCCAAACTGCAGGTTTGCTTTGGTGCACAAATATTAAAAATATAGTAATATGATTTATATATATTTTTAATAAGAAGCACATATCCTATAATTTCCTAGATTATGTAAGTCCTAAATGATCAGAAGCTCTTCAAAGCGGCTTTTCAGATTATTAAGAGCAATTTGAAAAATACGAAAGCCATAAGCACACGAAGTATTATTAGTTGATCAGTAATGTTGTTTACATACATACATACAAGTTTCACCTCTATCAAAGAGTTTATCAATAAATGTGTCAAGTTGCGTGTACAAATAGAATTTTTGTCGATTTTATAGCTAGCTCATATAATTTGCATCAGTCACCTCACATGTATAAAGGGTCCCTCAAATAAATGACCCGAGTTGTCTATATTTTAAATCACCACTCAAAGATCATTCCTACAAGAATGAAAAATCATTAAAACGTTCAATTGTAAGGAGGAAAATAGACAAATAATTTGAGCGATTTTTACAAATTAGAGACATTTAAAGATAATTTTCGAAAGAATGCCTAAAAATTAGATAGTTTGTATCGTTAAAATATAATGATAGGCACTATAAAGCGCTTATCAAATAACTTATTTGAGAGATCTCTCAGCTGAAGCTGATGATATACTATATTATCAACTTATAATATGAGGATGTCCATTTTCAATAAAAAGAAACGATCTTATTGTTAGAGTCTATTGAGCAGCCCCTCTAGAGAGAAGACCGGTTTCATAAGGAAGATACTTACAAAGATGCCACGGAACCGTGAAGACTCATTACTATTCGCCGAAGGTTAAGGCTTTCTTAGAGAATACGGGATACAACTTGAGGCAGCTTTCATTTATTTTAATATAATGGTAAGCCGGGTCAATCTGCTATTCTGTTAAAAAAGAACCTTGAATTATACTTTCTTAACTTTCCGAAAAAAAGCTAACAGACGATGCCCAACAAGACAAGGGACGGGTGAGGTCTCTGGTTCAAGTTCAGAATGGCCCAGCTACGCCAAGGAAAAGAATAGAAGAAGCATTTGACTCCTTCACGCATGCTCCACTTGGCTCGAGGGATATAGTTGTTGCTAGAGCTTAGGTCTTGCAATTGGGTCATTGCGATTACGGGTTGAATTTCTAATTATCTAGGTTATTTTAATGTTATCTAATAATCTAAAATGTTTGTTTTTATGCAATAATCTGAAATGTTCAATGTTTAGGATTTTCTTAAGGAATATCATTTATGTTAGTTAAATAAATTTAAAAAAAAAAA
>JADOBS010300628.1:0-10959 GCA_015708375.1 Cydonia oblonga | reverse complement strand
GAACGAGTCGTTCCAGGGGGGAGAGGTGGAACGAAAAATCAGCCAAATTTCGTCCCATGGGACAACCCGTTCCACAGTTTTTAGGCGCACCAAACGTGGGACGGAACGGCTCGTCCCGTTCCGTCCCATCCCGTCCCACGTACCAAACGCTACGTAGATGAATGATCATGAGACAAAGAAAGACATGCAAAGGATTTGCAAAGGCGCGCAAGAGGATCATCGTCCATTGAGTTATATATCTGCTCTCCACTGTCACTGACTGGACCGGAGGAGTACTGGGAGATTCTGAGAGCGCGATCGAGGTTGAGAATGAGGCTGTCGTGAACGAGGCTGAATATGACAGCTTGCAAGAAGAGAATCAAGAGACAAGGAAAGACGTAAATGCATGAGCAAGGCTGAGAGGATCATGGTCATGCATGCACTGCTATAGTACTACCCATGTAATTACTGAGATCATAATCATCTCAGCCTTGCGCATTTACTACTACCCATCTAGTAAATTCGGAAGGCCGAGATGATTATAATCTAGTACTACCCGTTTTGAAGATTGTTCCAAAGATAATTGTGTTCATGTATTAGCTCCTCCTCCCAATATTCTCTCCTATGCAGGCTCGGAACTCTGGTCTTATCTATAAAAATAATGGCAAGAAGAAGAGGAGGAACAAATCTATTGCCTGAGGTGTGTGAGCAGAACAGAGTCAGCCCCTTCAAAATGACAATCGTCACTTGGGGAATATCAAAACTGACTTTATTGCCGTCGTGGCGTGGGAGGAAAAGCCGGTGGCTCAGAGAGAGAGAGAGAGAGAGAGAGAGAGAGAGAGAGAGAGTAGTACTGTGTCAAGCTGAGCCGACATAACTTAAAAAACAACGGAAAGAGAAGAAAGAAAAGAAGTAGATGATTTCAAATTACGATTGGTGGACACTTCGAATGTCAAACATTTCGAGCAAACTTGGATGCAGCAAGTAGCTGTACTGCAATGTTTGCGCAGATGAAACCTTATTAGTTTGAACCGCTCCTCTAATCGCCCAGTTTTGCGCTTCTCTGCACTCTTGCGTCCCACAACCAAAGCTTCCAGTCTTTCTTCTAGCTTCCTACTGCAACTCCGGGCTAGCGTGAGGTCAACTTTTAGCCACAATGTCAAGACTTCCTTTCTTTGTAAATGTCATTTGGGATTTTGTTGAAGGTGGTTTTCTGAAAAAATGTTACCTGTATGAGACAAAAACATGTAGACATGGGCAACCTGTAATTGAATAAGTAATGCAAAACTAAATAATCATCTGGTGCATCAACATTCAATACTGAATCAGTTCGAATTTACAATATTTTTCATGAATTTAGTAGACTTTTTTATGACAAGCATACGGAATTTCTTTACTTTTTATTCCAAAAACGATACATTTTAAAAGACATCTTGTAATCAACTTGGGGACATCAGAGTCTCAGACCACGTATGAGTACCAGGATTTCACATTGCAAATTGGGTTTACAAGTACAGGAAACAAAGAGAGGTCTTTATTTAGGTCTCCAATATGCATGGAAGGGATGCGGGCTATGCAAGGCCAGTATCGCCCTTTGCTACCTGGTTTGCATCTCTCTTCTAGTATTGGAGATCCATGGATACTAAGCTGCGTAACAGAAAGGGGCAGGCCCTCCTTCTCGATGGATGCTAGCTTAGGACATCCCCATATGTGAAGACGCACAAGAGAGGTCAGTAATTGAATGCCAGCGCCGAGTTTCATGAAATTTGGCAGGTTTGAGATGTGGAGTTCAATGAGAGGTTTGGGGAGCAGCACCTCCGGGAATTTCTCTAGTGGAAAGGACACCACATCTGGATCTTCACCATCAATGGACAACACTCTGAGAGAGGTAAGTCTGTGCAACCCCCACTCCACGAGTAGCTTACAACTCTTGAGATTATGAATATGAAGTGATATCAGGTTGGGGGGAAAACCCTCTTCTAGAGAGGACGTGAAACTTTCAGAGTAAAAAATTATCAACGACTGGAGAGAGACGAGGTTGTTCATGCCTTTGCGTACGGCCTCCAATTTATTGCAGAGGCCAATCACGATCTCTTTCAAGTTAGAGGTTGGAAACCCACCTCTTGCCACAGAAACAAGATTTCCAGTCTCAAATCCATAACCTTTGAAGATTAGTAAGGTGGCACAAGCCATCTGGTAAGGATTTAAGATTTGAGCAACTCTCGAGATTAATATCTTCAAGACAAGTGTTATCGTTGAACGTATCAACTATTGACTTCAGTTGTTTACTACCACTTATGAGAAGTCGTTTAAGAGACCTAGGCGAATGGCCACTGAACGATAAGGATGCCACAGATGGACAATTAATCATGACCAAGTCTTGAAGACAAGATGTCTCCTCATGCATAAATGAAGGAGAAGAAAATGAGGAACCTTCTACCACTTCCTCCTCGATTAATGGTTTCAAATTTTTGCAGCTGGTTATTGATATTCTTCTTAGCTTCAGGGGTATTTGGTGTCTTGCAAAATGTACAAAAGAACTGCAATTCCCAACTGATATATCTGTAAGCGAAGGTGGAAAACCAAGCTCTTGGAAAGAAATTAGACTTGGACAGTCATACATGTGAAGCTGTTGAAGAGACGTCAGATCATGAACAAACTGAGAGTGTGACTTGCTGCGAATAATCAACTTGTGAAGAGAAGTCAGGTATTGCTGTACTATTTTCTCATTTTTCCATGAAGATGTCAGTTCCTCACAATCTCCAAGCAAGGGAATGCTTTAGTTTGATCACGCTTGCAAGGAGACCTTTCTTTCCAATTAAGCATCACTGAAAAGGTAAGGCTTTCCAACAATGGAAAAGGCAAGTTACTCTCTCCATAGAACTCAATTCCCACATTCTCCACTGCAGACATTCCACTTATATATAGCTCTTTCAGAGACGGCAATTGTCCGAGTGGTGGCAAGAATTGACACTCATTACAACCTTCTAACCTTACAAGAATCATGTTGGTGAACAGAGGATCCCCCACCCATGGTGGAAATTTCAAACCGCCATAACGCGTGATGGTGAGCACTTGAAGGTTTTGATGAGGTTGTAGACCGTCAAGAACATCTACTTTCATGTCCTTTTTGTCACTCCATTCCAGTACAAGTTCATCAAGTCCGTCCTTATTAACAAACTTGGCTTTCATTGCATCTTGAACATCAAGCACATTCTCCAATCTTGAGAGATGTAATGTTCCTCGAAGTTGCAATAAGCCCCGATCTCGTTTATTCCCAACCCACTCTCTTTGCCCACCACAAATGTCTGTAGTCTTTGCAGATTAGTCAAACGACCTAGTTCTGCGGGCATTACTTCCAGTGCAGGCACATTTGAATTGTTCAGATGACGCAAACTGCTTAGATTCCTTAAGCTAGTAGGTAGAGCCTGCAAACGAGAACAATGATCTAAAACCAGTGTCTGTAAGTTGCAAAGAGTGCTTACTGATTAAGGTAAACTTGTTATCTCTGTGTGAGAAAGATCAAGGTACCGTAGATGCTTCACTTTACCAATTGAATCTGGAAGCTGCATTATCCGATAGCCATTCAGAGAAAGCACCCGTAGGTATTCCATTCTTGGCAACAAATCAAGAGTAACCTTACAAGTCAGAAAGTTAAACAAGTCTTTTGAAAGCGTCAGTGGTAGGAAAGTCCGCAAATGTGTGGCTTCTTTGAAGGCCTCAAATTTAATAACCCCATCATGCTTACCAAGAATGTATGATGAATGACGAGTCTTCGGAGAACGTATATGATCCAGCTTATCCTCCAATCTGAAACATATTTCTCCCGATACTGAACGTGCCAAATCACCAACAAGTTCATGCATTACATATGTTGAATTGTCCTTGCTTCATTTTTTAAATAAAGATCGAGATAATAATTCCCCAAAATAGTCAGCCCCTATATCTTCCATTTCTGTTCTTTCTCCTGGTACCTGAAGCAAACCCTCCGCCATCCATAGAAGGATTAGCCGCATCTCCCCAAATTCATAGTCATTTGGAAGTATTAAGCAATAAGCAAAACATCTCTTCAAATTTGAAGGGAGATAGTGATAGCTCAATTTTAGTACGGGGAGTATGTCACCCTCTTCACCTGATGGATTCCATATGTTGTTGTTTAGTATTTCTTCCCATTCATCAATTTCTTTGCAACCTAAAAGACCACCAAGCGTCCTTGCAGCCAAGGGCAATCCCCTGCATCTTGCAACAATTTTCTCCCGAAGAAACCCGAAATCTGGTGCTACAACATTGTTAAAGCTCAATGATCCATGTTGCACAAATACTTTCCAACAATCATCATTTGAAATACATTGCAAATCATGAACTTCAGTAGCTCCCAATGTTCTTACAACTTTCGCATCACGTGTTGTTAGAATTATCTTACTTCCAGGTGCTCCAGCACGAAAGGGGGACCGCAATCTTTCCCATGGTTCATAGTCACAAGTGTTCTAAACATCATCCAAGATAAGTAAAATCTTTTTATTTACTAATACCTTACTGAGGCTTTCTTGAATGCTATTGAATTCCTCCAATTGACAACTGTTTGGGTTGATATTTAAACATTGGGCTGAAGGAAGATGAAGCCTAGAAAAAGCCCAAGAAACACGATTATGCCTGAAAGCCCATCGACAAACCCTTTTGCTCAGCCCAAGGCAAAGTGACGGTTTCCATTTAATGCAAAGGCAAGTGGCCTACACCGAGTTGACAACTGATGGGAATCCACCAACTCTCAGCCGGCTTTCAGCCCAAAAGTGCTTTGCACAGGGGCAAATATGTAAATAAATGCAAAAGGCCCATTATCCCCGGTTTGCTTTCGGGCAAGGGTAGAACAGCTATAGTGAGTCAAGTTTGCTTATAAAAGGAGGAGGAAGGCCTAGGGACAAGGACACTCAATAAAACAAACAAATACACAAACTCTGCTCAAGCCAGATTTGCATACGAAGCTGTAGTCAGCACCAGCTTTAATCCTCTACCTTTTTCTCTATTGTAATAGCTTTGCTACTTCCCCAGCCATTGTAGTATCGATTCGCTTATGCTTACCTTGCCTAGCATTCAATCCCCTTTCTTTTGTTGTTGTTAAACCTTTGTAATCACAACAGAGAGAAGCTGTACAAAGATTCAACCTTGCCTGACAAGGTTAAATCTAGCCCAACTCCCTTCGCTTTGTTGTAAATTCCATAGATTTATCATCTTTATGTATGCGTCAATATGTATTCAGATCATTTCCAGTTTTTTAGTGGTTTCAAGCCCTTCCAGCTTTCGCTTTTAGTTCACTCATTGTTGTCACTGTCATTCGGGGAGTATAAACAATCTAAAAGTGGGCCACTTGATTAGATCTGGACCCTTGTTCTTTAAAGCATATAATATAAGCAAAAGTCATTGGTCTCAAGGCACAGAAAAGAACTTAAATATAGACTTAACCCATCTACGACAATCATTTGATAACAAGAAGTTAAGATAACTTGGGGCTCAAGTAATCTGTTTAAATACCCTTGTTTTACATCTGCCATACAGAGATGGCAGTGGCATGCCTAAGCACTTAGTTAGTTTTGATTGCGAGCCTCCATGCCTACACCTAAGGCCCTGCAAAGGCACCTTTGAACGCTAACTTTGTTTTCCACTTGCAGCACTGAAACAAGCAAGAGCCCAACAACCAACACAAGTGCCAACCTCTTGGGGAGCTATGCTCAAGCCGGGGAAGCCCGCCAACCAGATTTCCTGCCCGAACATAGTTTTGGCACGCCCAGTGGGACCACTATCTTGTATGCCAAGAAGACGAAAGAAGGAACAAACCTTCAGGTGGAAATCAATACAAATTCTACCCCAGCATACGTCGAGATCTAGCATGATGAACATTCCCGAAGGCTTGCAAGGATCTGCCTCGACAGGAAGCCCGACCTCTTCCAAAAAAGAAGGAGGACATGTCATAAAAGAAGATCTACAAGCCACCCTGATAGCTATCTTGAGAAGCCTAGAAGGAAGATCTTTAAACATGGAAAGAGACTCTTTGAAAGATGGAGGAAAAATGAACGGAGATCATTCCATAAATCTACAAAGGAGGATGGATATGGGGCATTTCGCCCTAGAAAATGATAATGCTGGGGGGATAGTGGAAAAAATCAGCTCTATGAAGGAACCAAATGTCTCCTTGTTCCCTTTACCTAGAGAGGAAGGGAATAAGGAGAAAGAAACCAAGATCGGCCAAATGGTATTGGATGAGGTCAATAAACCAGAAACGGTCAACCCCTTGTCATTCAACGATAGGGGGCAATGCGGGCTAGATGCAAAGCAAGCACTAGGGAAACTTCAAACTAGTCTAAACATTGGTGATGACCCTTTTTTGCAAGCCCCAATAAATATGATCAACTTGGCATGGAGAAAAAAGGGAAAGGAAAAGCTACGTGGGAAGTAAAAGCAAGGCCAAATGATAGGCCAACCGAGGAAACTATCAGATTGCCCGAAAAGCCTAAAGCCACCATAATCAAGGGAGTGGTATTATGTAGCAAGTGCCAATGCGAGTATGAGTTGGAATTTCCGACGATCGGAGCTATTATTGATCGAGAATTGATCAAAAGAAGAGTAGAAGAAGGCCATGCAAAACGTGTAAACATTATGTGGGCAACTGAAGAAGAAACCTCTTGAAATGTCTTCTAGAGGTTGGGAAGAGATTCCCAGTCCAAAAACTTATCTGAAGTATTCAGAAACCATGAAGCTTTAGAAGAAGTGGAGGAGAGGGAGGCCAGAATGTCAGTACAAACGAGGGTGAGACCCCCCCAACCAAGTTATACTGGCGATGACGTCCGAATGAAAGGAAGAATGATGAATCCGGGCATAAAGAAAAATCCCGCCCGACTCGGGCGTAAGTGGTATGTGGTCGAGAAAGATGGAAAACCGGTCAAAGAGATGGGAGCATCCATGGTTGGAAGGGTCCAAAGGTAGCATAAAGCTTATATGAATTCATTAAAGATTCCCGCTGCTTCGGAAACCTCGAAGAATGAGAAGTTTGAAGACGCTCATCACTGACTTCAATGGAGAAGTAAGAAGGAAGTAAAAAGAGAAAATAGCAAGAAAGAAGGATAAGGAAATCATGTACCACCAAATCCCCATTCTGGGAAATATAGAATCTTGAGAAGAGCTCAAGAGGATATAGTGATGATACCTACTCCAAGATTGAGCTTGGAGGCGAGCTACTTTGAAACCATTTCGCTCGAGAGAGTTTTTCCAGCACCATTGTTGTTAGATAATAACTACGCCGTGCCTGAGCCAATGTCAAACTTCGGCATAACTCAGGAAGAAAGGATACCTGAGTTAATGCTGCCTGAAGAAGCGCAGGCTTGGTTAGAAGAATTTATGAGCAGCATTGGGGGCAAAGGGAATGAATTATCTAGACCAAGCAACTTCCACGTAAACATGACATATGTCTTATCGGCCATGTTTCACGCCGAACACAATCAACCTCCTACCATGGAAGGTGATTATTTGGCGGCGGAACCTATGATGACACATGTTAATGTCGAAGGAACTGGATCAAGAGAACCCCGCCAAGAAGGATTGCCAGAGAGAATTGAGAAAGAGCCAAAGAAGGTATACTCTGATGAGATGGTGTTTGTTTGTCCTAACCCACTCATGGCAAACTATCTCAAACCTATATACGTAATCGCTCATTTGGAGGGAGTACCCTTCAAGAGAATCTTGATTGATGGAGGGGCCGCAGTCAACGTGCTCCCCTATAAGCATATGAAGAAAATGTGTAGGGGTGAGGAAGATCTAATTTCCACAGATCTTACCGTTTCCAGCTTCTCAGGAGCTATTACTCGGACTCATGGGATCCTACCATTGGAAGTCAACTTGGGATCTAAGCAAATCATGCTAGCTTTCTTTGTGGTAGATAACACTTCCACTTATGGAGCTTTACTAGGGAGAGATTGGATTCATCAGAGCCTCTCCATACCATCTACCCTGTACCAATAAGTAGCTGTTTATCATGAAGAAGGGATATCAGGACCAGGTTTCTGGGAAATGGTGGAGGGCAAATCACGGCCATTCATCCCCACATCTAACGTTGCAGATGCCAATTTCTATGATCCCAATATTGGGATTCTTCAGTGTTCAGGAGCTGATAAGAACGGCTACCCGACCAGGGTGATGGCCCAAAAGCTATTGGAGCAAGGATTATCCTTCACGAGGGAGGAATGAGATCGATCCTATATTATCCCAAGTTCCCAACACTTTTAATGTCAGAACAAAATAGGAAGGACCAAGTAGCATTCAGGTCCTTGATAAAAAGACTGTTGCTATATGGGAAACAAAAAAGACAGGAGAGAGAGAGCCTGGCCAAAGAAGAAAAAGAATGAAGTAGAAAAACTTCAGATGGCCAAGTAAATGAAGAAGATGTTTTTGGGAAGGAGTTAGAAACAGCCATCCAAATGACTGAATGTATATATGATCTGGATGGGTCGGAGGATCTGCCCGAGAGCCCAGAGTTGGTCAAGTTTTTGTGTGCGAAGCCAGACAAACCAGCACCCGAGGTGCAGGATCCCTTGGAGACTATTGAGTTGGGAACTGAGGAGGATCCAAGGCCAATACAAGATCGAGCAAAGATCGTTGATCTTTTACATAAGTTCAAAGATTGTTTTGCTTGGCATTACACCGAGATACCATGTTTAGATCCAACCTTAGTAGAACACATGATGCCTATTAAGGAGGGATTTAAATCTGTCAAGCAAGCACCAAGAAGAATGTCAAAAGAGACAGAAGAAAACGTCAAGGAAGAGATCGAGAGGTTGGTAAAGGCCAAATTTATTAGGCCTGCCAAATATGTGGAATGGTTGGCCAACATTGTACCCGTCTTAAAAGCTATAACGAAAGCAGTTAGATGTTGTGTTGACTATAGAAACATTAATGGAGCTACACCTAAAGATGAGTACCCTATGCCCATGGCAAACCTATCCATAAATGCAGTTGCCAAACATAAAGTTCTATCCTTTATGGATGGGAATGCTAGGTATAATCAGATAAAAATGGCCAAGGAAGATATACACAAAAAAACTTTTAGATGCCCAGGCAATGTGAGGGCATACGAGTATGTGGTGATGCCATTTGGGCTTAAGAATGTCGGGGCAACTTATCAAAGAGCAATGAATGCCATTTTCCATGACCTAATCGGGCATAATATGGAAGTATATATTGATGATATCATGGTGAAATCTAAAACTGAAGAGCAGCATCTGGTGGATCTCAGGCAAGCCTTAACAAGAATGAGGATCCACAAACTAAGAATGAATCCGAAGAAGTGTGCTTTTGGAGTACACTCGAGCAACTTTCTGGTCCTTGTCCATTAGAGAGGAGTGGAGGTGGACAAGAACAAAGCTCAGGCAATCATGGAAACGCCTCCCCCCCACCAACAAAGTCCAACTCAGAGGCTGCTAGGGAAAATCAACTTTTTGAGGAGATTAATTGCTAATGTGGCGAGCAAGATCCAGCCAATGACTCATTTGTTGAGATTAGGAAACAAAGAGAAATTTGAGTGGGGACCACAACACCAAGAAGTTTTCGACACCATAAAAGCTTACTTAACTTCTCCACCAGTGCCTATGCCACCACAGAGGGGAAAGCCGTTGAATATTTACATCTCTGCATTAGAAAAGTCAATTAGGAGTTTACTAGCCCAAAATAACGAGGGAGAAAAGGAGC
Organism: Cydonia oblonga; assembly: GCA_015708375.1. Classification (NCBI taxonomy): domain Eukaryota; kingdom Viridiplantae; phylum Streptophyta; class Magnoliopsida; order Rosales; family Rosaceae; genus Cydonia; species Cydonia oblonga. The sequence goes on along the minus strand of JADOBS010300628.1, from coordinate 1,248 downwards.
AGGCCATATATTATCTCAGTAGAATCCTTACTGCGGTAGAGACAAGATATACCTCATTGGAAAAATTATGTCTGGCCTTATACTTCACTGCTTGCAAACCGAGGCATTATATGTTGCCTTGCCACATCCACTTCATTGCTAAGACCGACGTAATCAAATATATGCTGTCAAAGCCAATACTAACTGGGAGGATTGGAAAATGGATCTTAACACTGTCTGAATTCAATTTCCAATATGTACCTCAGAGAGCGGTCAAAAGGCAGGCCATTGCGGACTTTCTAGCCGAGCACCATGAATCCCGAGAAGAGATAATCAATATCCCTGGGACATCGGAGGTAGATAGCATATGGGTACCACTTGATAAAATCCTCTCGGGCAGAGATAAGTGGGTCCAACAAGAAATGAAAAGAGTAGCCAACCTTTGGATCACTCATTTGAAGCTATATTTTGATGGATCCTGCACCCAGAATGTAGCAGGGGCTGGGATTGTTATCATTGATCGTAAAGGTTCTCACCATTGTTATTCTTTCCTCTTGAATTATCATGAAACTACCAACAACCGGGCAGAATATGAAGCACTGATCATGGGCTTAGAGATTTTGATGGAACTAAGGGCAACTGAAGTAGAAGTGTTTGGTGATTCAGAGTTGGTGATTAATCAGCTAATTGGAGAATACAAATGTAGACACATCACCATGGTAGGATATTACCTGGCGGCCACTCAATTGTTAAGCTATTGGGGAACAGAGATCTCGGTCAGCCATATTCCCAGAGAAGCAAATGCAATGGCTAATGAGATGGCCCAATTAGCTTCAGGGTTCCCCATTTGAGAAAGAAAATATAAGTTAGAAGTGGAGGTACAGAGAAGAAACCTTCCTTCTATCTTGGATAGAGAATTCAGCCTAGATATAATGACCGAAGAACCCAAAGAAGAAGATTGGAGGACACTTATTATTCAATATCTGGATGATCTTTTTTTCCCCACAAGCAGGAAGATCAGACAACAAGCAACTAAATATGTATGGTGGGAAAAGAATCTGTTAAGAAAAACCCCAGAACGATTGTTGCTGAAATGCTTAGGACAAGGAGAATCAATGAAAGTAATGGCCGATGTGCATGAAGTAGGGGTGGGCAAACGGGTCTAGGAACTGCGGGTCGGGGCGGGTAATCGCGGTTTGGGGCGGGTACAAGCCGGGTCCAATATTTCTAAAGAAGAAACAGGGCGGGGCGGGGCGGGGCTGTGGTATT
>JADOBS010300627.1:0-10959 GCA_015708375.1 Cydonia oblonga | reverse complement strand
AATAACTCTCTATATTCTTTCCTCTCTTCTTCCTCTCTTTTCTCTCTTCCTCTTCCTTCCTTCTTCTCTTTTGTAAGTCTCTCTTTCTTTCTTCTTTCTAATCCTCTTTTTATAATCAAAGAGAACATTATTCACCTTACAAATTTTCCACAAATGAATAGTGAAAAATAATGTGAATAAATAGTAACAAATTATTCATGTGGGCCATCCACATATTATTCACAACACCTCCCAATATTAACCATCTTTCTGGTTTATTCTTTTAACGTTTATGTGTCGGCAACTAGATTAGATTAACCTTCTTTGACTGGAAAGTTCAAAACCATGAAGCAAATAAGTAGACTCTTCAAAACCATGGAGAAAATAAGTAGACTCTGAATTAAAAGTGTCTGCAAGTAGATTAACTTCTTTGACAGGAAAGTTCAAAACCATGGAGAAAAGAAAATAGGAAAATTTAACAAAAAGTTTTCTGTACTGTTCATTTTTAACGAAAAATTATATTTTTACACTAAAAAATCAAACTTTGTACTATTCACTTTACCTTTTATTTTATCTTTATCGTTAAAACTTAAAATTTTTATTTTATTTTCATTAATTTTTCTAAGAAAATAAGTAAAACTCTGCGGAACAAACCTTGTCTTTTGAAAAGTCATCAAAAGGAATGTAAAATCATCTTTTGAAAAGTCATCAAACGGAATGTGAAATCAATGTTGCGTCTATATTCAAGTATTCATATTACACTTGCATGGTCGCTTTGGTCCAATTCATGCATGCAAGCATAGCATTGAAAATGAGTCCTACATTGATGGAAATAAGAATTTTGTATAAGTTTATAAGAGGTTTGACTACTTTTCATATTGTCAATTGGTTCGATGGTGGAACCTCAACTTCTTCATGGTATCATAGCAGGTTGTCCTACGTATGAAGCCAAACGGCCACATGTGCTCCATGTCACCCCTTGTGTTGTCCACGTGTTAGGCTCGAAAATCCATCACACTTGAGGGGATGTGTTGAAAATGAGCCACACATTGATGGAAGGAAGAACCTTGCATGAGCTTATAAGAGGTTGGGCTACTTCCCATATTGTCAATTAGTTTTATGGTATAACCTCAACTTCTTCACTTAGGTGGCGTTTGATTCGTAGAAAAATAAGTTTGGGGACGAAAAATTTAGACTTCGGAAACAGTTTTCTAGCTCGTAAGAAAATAATTAAAGAGAAAAATGAAACCCTTCATCCACTTCAAGTTTCATTTTCCCTCTTTAGACCTAAACCCTAAGCTCAAAGAATTTTCCCCAATGAAACCCTTCAGGCTTTATCCACTTTCACGTTGTGCGTGGATTTTTTTTTCTTCATTTTTTTCCTTAAAAATCAGTAAGTGATCATGACTTGTACGTTGTAACTTGCAACTGTGACAAAATGCCAGCTGGTAAATTGTTGAGTCCGCGTGAGCATTCAGGTACATTACATAAAAACTGAGAAGTTGTAATAAAATAATTAGTTACTAGCACTACGGTTTAGCACTGTTCACTTGCAAGTTGTTTGTACGTGAAAGATTTTGTGACACATAAATAGCGAAACCAGTATTTAATTTGTCTGGTTTAACTAAAACCCTCATCATGAATAATGGTAGACACTAAACTTCATAAGAAGTTAAACTATTTGTTGAGAGAGAACATATGTACGAGAATATAAATACATGTTTTCTCCTTGAAATATTATTATAAATGGTAATTTGCCCGGTTGTCATGTTTATCCACATTTCATCCAAATTTCTACCCAAAAAGTCATAAGCTGGTCAGTTAATGATATTTTTTTTAAAAAAATATTTGTGATTCTTCTTTTCACAATGTTATTTGCTATTTTTTCTTTTTTGAAATATGACATTTTGATGAAATTTTAGATGAAAGTTGGAAAAAACATGACCAAAAGAGAAACTGGTCATTTTTGTTCATAACCATGTAGAAATTCTCTAATGCAGGATAAGTACAAATAGGATCACATTTTCTACACAAATAAATAGTAAATAAACTTATTAACGTAATTATATAGGGTGGTGATAGCACTACTCAATTTCCGGCCATGAGATGAATTGAAGAAGATTAGCAGACAAAAATTAATAAGGATGTGTGGAAGATAAAAAAATATGTGGATAGCACTACCCATTATATAAACAAGTCTATTGAGATTTCATGAACTAAACTTGAATCTCAAAAGAGATTTCATGAACTAAACTTGAATCTCAATTGATATACAAAAATGGCACCTCAAGGTTGCCAACATTCTTCCAAAACTCGGTATGTATATGTACAAGAAAGAAATATGGACAGCAAATCTGTATATGCGTTTACAAAGACTACCAATACAACATGGTTGAACTTCCACTAGTTCTCAAGAGGGTCTTGATTCCGAGTTGATTTCTGAGAAGTCGAGCCCAGTTGTAGAGGTAGATTCGAACGTGTGGACAGTAGTTGAATTTTGTGTATGGGCAATACTCGAGCTATGATCACGCCGCTGGCGGTGGAGGTCTCTCATAGCCTTAAATCTCAAATCATCTTTATAGGTGCTCGGTTCTGGTATCATGTCAGGGACGGGGATTTGTCCTTCAAGCATGCTCACCACCTCGGACATGCTAGGCCTAAGTGATGCAGAGGCATTTGTGCACAGGAGAGCTACTTTAACCATGATCTCTGCTTCTTTTTGGTCAACCTCAGAACCTAACCTCTCATCGATCAGCTCCAACAAGTTTCCTGTTTGTTGTAAATGACAAGCCTGCAAATGTTCATCGTAGTTTCACGCTAAATCAATATTAAGGATAACAACCAGATGAATGGATGTGAAAATGGATCAAACAGCAAAGGGTGTGGTAAGAGTACCCAATCTAAAAGGCAAACCCAATTATCATTTGGAATATAATTGTTGTTATTCTTCCCACTGATTATTTCCAGGGCCACTACTCCAAAACTGTAAACATCCGCTTTGTAGGTCAGGTGACCCCATAGTGCGTATTCTGGTGCCATATATCCTCTGCAAATCAAGATCCCAATATGTTGTTAGTTGTTACTCAAAAAATATATTCACCAAATTAACTAGATTCCACTGCAAGTATAACAAGAAGTCAATGTAAACAAGGAAGTGGCAAGTGGCAAGTGGCAACTGACATGGTCCCAGCTACTCGGGTGCTTATGTGCGTCTTCTCCTCTTCATCAAGCTTTGCCAATCCAAAGTCAGATATTTTAGGGTTCAAGTCCACATCAAGCAGCACATTAGTAGCTTTGATGTCCCGGTGAACAATTTTAAGTACAGATTCTTCATGGAGAAAAGCTAGTCCTCTTGCTATCCCAATGCAGATCTTAAGCCTTATTGGCCAGTCCAATTTAAGATGATTTTCTCGGCCTACAAAATTATATCAAAGAAAATATTGCTCACTCAAACTTTCTGTTCATCTAAAATAAATTATGTAAACAGATAATTCCGAAAAGAATGAAACTCAAGTACGCAGGGAGTATAGAAGAAGAAGTCTAGAAATCAGTCTAGTGAATCAAAATGCAAATTAAAAGCATAAAACCATACTTATACGGTTGAATAATTGACATCATACTCACCAAACAAAGCTCGTGCAAGATTATTGTTCTCCATGTACTCGTATACCAGCAATAACTGACCCTCTTCAATACAACATCCATGAAGTTTCACAAGATTCGGATGTTGCAAACAAGAAATCATGCCCATCTCATTTAAGAACTCACGATTTCCTTGCCTTGACTTGGACGAAAGCTGCTTAACAGCTATCACTCTACCATCAGGCAATTGACCCTGCACCCAACCCATGCTCAGAATTACGTATCTCATGTAAATGGAAACAATTCAATGTACAGGTTCCTAAAGTACCTTGTAGACAGGACCAAAGCCACCTTCTCCAATTTTGTTATCATAATCGAAGTCATTAGTGGCAGCCTTTAGTTGTTTCAAAGTAAAACCCCCTGTCTGCCCATCAAGTCCGTCTCTATCTGTCCAAGGAGGTAAGAAGAAGAGCATGCAAAGTGTTATTCATCACTATATTTCCTTGCTTGAGCAAACAAAACGTCTAACTGTTAGTTTTCACTTCATTTCATTTTCTACTGGAAATTATCAATATGAATCACTGAATCTGAGAATGGCACATTGGAAAGATCAAGCACCTTTCTTTCTTCCCCTTTTGCACGGCAAGTACCCTTTCCACCAAAGGAGTCCTAATATGACGAATACTAGGAGAAATGCTCCTCCTACAACTCCAGCAACAATGTGAGTAGTTCCCTTTTTTCCACCACTTGAGCAATCTCTGGAATCTACTTAAAGGAAAAAAGCAATTAGTTAACTGGAATAACATATAAGGAGAAAGGGCATGATATGTCCAGGTAGGCAGGTACATGATAATTGCAACATTGAAATAAACATAAAACTTTCAAAATTGAACAAAAGAAACCGTCAACGAAGTTGAAAAGCTGAACAAATCAGTTGGTTTCCACGTTCTAAACTCTGAATATTTTGTGATCCAAGCTTTTTCTCAAGCGTACTTATCATGAATGCTTTACAATACGGCAAAGAAGAAGAACTCATCAAAATGTCTCACCAGATTCCACGGAAATAGCAGAGATAAGGGGACCATATACTCCTCTTTCAGGAATCCTTGTTGTGCCTTTACCAGCGAAATAGAATCGGATCTCTAAGATATTATTTGTCACACTGACATTGTGCTCTTGTAATACTACGGGCTTTTGAGCCATCTTCGCCTCATCTTCAATATTGAAATCCTTCCGCAATTCTTTATCCTGAGACAAAGTGCTTCACGTTAAACCTCTTTGTGACTTCAAAAAATATACCTTCGTAACAATATGACCAATTACCTGAACATAGATATCAAAAATGCGCCTGCCAAGACTAGTATACGTTTGGTCATTTGTGAACTGTATCTCCGCAAAGTGAAGACTTACAGTATAGTTACCATTTTCTAAGCAATAATGGAAATAAGTAATTGAAATTGGAGATATGCGTGCTGTTGTGTATAATCCAGAGAGATTCGAAGATGACAGAGATACAGAGTAACGTGTATTCTGGAAATCATTGTCATCCATGAAGTCTCCAGTGCTACTAAATCCCCAATAAGAATTATCATTTATGAAATACTCTGCACTGCCACCTTCAACTCCTCCGTCTCCTTCATACACAATGTCTCCTTTGTCTCCTTTGACAGTAATGTCATTTCCACCACAATTAACATGCAAACAAGTTGAATCTGGCATCACACATTAAAATAAAAATATAAGTGAGAGGATATGAAAGAATGCTGGATAATAACGTGCTGCAGACACTTGAAAAGAATTTACTTTATTGCTTGTACGATTTTAAATATATCCTTACATCGTGGACAATTGAGATCCTTCAAGCATGGAAGACCTCTCCTTCTGCCATAATCGAGTGGAAAAATATATATATTAACATGGAACGTACACCATGCACATATGGACATCTTTGGATCGAATAATGCAACAAAAGAAAGCAAAACAGAGAAAGACAATCTTACAAGTTGTTCTCTCTTGAAGAGCTCCGAAACAAGTTCAGGTTTAGATTGCTAACAAAAGGGAAATGGGTGAAACAATAATCAGTCTATATCCATTTAAAGCCAGTATAAAACATAAATATTTACTAGAGAAGTATTCTGACAGGTTGTCTTGACAAGCAGGTTCCTCGGGGCCTTGCCATGTGAAGTTATTGTACGAAAGATCACTGCATGCAAAAAACAAATCGTAAAGGTCACCCTCTGTCTAGGAAAAAGTACATAAGCCTAGAAACGATGTTGCTCCAAGAGATGCCATATACTTTATTGTAATGGATTTTACAACAATACGTTTTTCAATTTGAAATCGAAAAGCGCCACATGTCAAAAGAGAAGAAGAAATAAGATGAGGCATCAAAAATAATTATCGGACATACATATTACTTCCATCCTTGAAGACTGAGTCTGGTACACTTCCACTCATAGAGTTGCCAGTTAAAAATCTATAGAAAGCATCAAATATTCAATACTAGATTATATAATGAAAGAAAAAATAAGTAAGCACATGCCAACTTAAAAATCTAAGTTTCATTTGGTTGCATTTCTTAAAATATAGTTCATAGCTAGATGTATCAGAAAAGGTTATACTTACAGGAATCTCAAACGCTCCAAGTTCAATGAGGCTGGAATTTCCCCTGTTAACTTGTTAAAACTAACATCGCTGTCACAATCAGAACACAAAAAATATAATTAAAATGCACCCCCAGTCATAAGACAACAACGTAATCGGTCCCCCACTTCACATGCTTTACTTACAACATTTCCAGGTTTTGCATAGTCCAGACGTATGGAGGAATCTCTCCAGAAATGTTACAGTTTCGGAGAACCCTATAATGCATAACTAAATAGCATTAGAAAAACCACCATCAAAGGTAAATATAACTAACGCCTTCATGGTGTTTGATGATATAAATACTCAACGTACAATCTTACTAGGCCTGTTGTGTTTTTGAATGTAGGAAAACCCTGCTCTGTCCCATTTATATCGCTAATCCTCCTACGTAGGCACCACAAGAAATAAAAACAAGTAATTCAATAAAAATAAAAAGAAAAAGAACTACTTAAAGCTACAAAGAAAACTCGAAAAGGCGTTTACTCACAACTCTATTAAGTTACTCAAAAGAGATATGTTGGAAGGGATTGGTCCTTGAAGCCCACTCGCATGCATTTCTCTACAATGATCCAGATATACATGTGACATACACAAACATGAAACGATAGAAACAAATAAGTCTGAAGTAATTGGGATCATCTATGATGTCTTGAACAGCAGGTCTGAATTTTTTTCAAAAGAGAAAGATCTTACAATCTCTCGAGTTGTTTCCAATTCAGTATAAAATCAGGTATTGTTCCATTGAAGTTGTTATCGTTTATTCTACTGCATCGGCCAACAAAATGGTATCAGTCGACACGTTAGCAGGTTATTAGACATTATAAACAAATACACTAAAAAACTTACAAGTCTGTCAAATTTCTTAGCCCAGAAAATGTAGTCGGTAAGTTTCCTGTCAAACGATTGGAGGACAACATCCTGCAATTCCAATGTAAAAGCAATGAACCATCAATTTTCACCTATCATCCATCCTTCAAAGAAGTGTTAACAGTGTATTAAAAAAATATCAAGAACAATTTTTTCCAAGGAAAATTGCATTACATAGTTCCCAAGTTAATTAAACTTCCAAGCTCAGGGGGAACAACTCCAGAGAATTGATTTGCTTCAAGATTCCTGATTGTCAAAAAAGAAAGAATAATGACATTAGAAAGAGCAAGCCAGAATGACTCTCATTGACTGCGCAAAAATGATTTCCCAATGGATGCAAATATAAAAGCTTCTGCAGCTCTTGAAGTAATAGCATAACGTGATCCAGAGAGAAGGGATGGAGAGCCTGCCAATCTTATTTACCATAAGTCCATGCCTAAAAAATTATTAACTTAGAAAACAGAAAATATATCACTTACAGGTATGTAAGAGTAGTAATATTTCCCAACTCCTTTGGAATCTCCCCTGATAAGCGATTCACAAGAAGAGAGCTGCATAGAATTTCTATTTAATTTACAACGAGAAGTACGTAATCAAAATAAAATAAAAAAGTTGACAAGAGCTCACATCGAAGTCAACTGCGTTACACCCCACTCTTTTGGTATTGTACCATTAAGATAATTGCGAGCAAAATCACTGCACAAAGGGGAAGAAGAAGAAAGTGAAGTGGATTTCACAAGAAATAAGGTCACAGAACATAGTAATCAGACATTAGTCATATTACTCTTTAACTTTACAAAATGCTCTTACATTATTTTAAGGTAAGGAAGTTTGACAAGTTGAGGTGGAAGCATGCCGGGTAGACTATAACCCTTGAGTACTCTGTCGGATTCAAAATTACAAATTCGAGTGTTAAGCAGAGTACAATGGAACTAAGGAAGCAGAACAATCATAAAGGGGGTTGCTTTCAAATGAACGATTAGTGGTCATCATTCAGAATTATTCTCTTTCTGTGAAAAAACCCTTCCTTTAGTCGGAATACCAATATGGGCAAACTACACTAACCTCCAACAGGTCAAGAACATCAAGCTTATTACAGTCGCCAAGTTTAACATTAGCAACAGAACTTCTTCTAGCACCTATTAGACAAGGACGGCCAAAGTAAGTTCTAGCACTGCAAGGAGGATTCTTGTAGTTCACGGTTTCGATCTACCCCCATCAGAGGTCAGTATAGTTTACCCGAAAAATACAGAAAACAAGCATAAAAACTTTCTTCATTTATTTTCTTTTCTTTTTTCCGGTTAAGTAATTACAAAATATACCAACCTATATCATTCAAAGATATATAATCATGTAAATGAAATCAAGAAATATAATCATGTAAAAACTATTCAGTAATAAGATGAGGGAACTGTACATTTCTGCGACATGGCAGACACTGTTGTTGCATTCACAACCAATACTACCCTCAGCTCCTTTTGGTGTCTCTTCTGTTACCCCAACCGATTCAATTTTGCAAGAATCGCCATTAAACTTCCAATAATTTGCACCCATCGTTTCAGTTATTTCTTGGAGAGCATCAACTATCCACAATTAAAAGGAACCATCACGTACAGATATACATATTCAAGAAAATAATGAGTTTCTTGTATTCACAGATGGCAAATAATTTAGTGTTGAACTAGCTTAATCTTTAGCATTTGAACGTCACATAAAAGAAAAACAAACTGTGCCCACAACAATTTAAGTTACAAGTATCCATTTGGTCACTGAGAAAATCGAAGAACAAAATATCAGAAAAAATGGCTGATTCTTGTTGCAAAATTTCAAAATTTCAGAGCGCAACATCCAAAGATTCAAACTTTTCATCTCCCCACACATTTTGGCACCAACCCAATTGAATTTTTAAGCAAAAGAGTAAGAAATTAGCTCTTACTTTCATCCTGGGGCACCACAGACTCAGAAAATCTCAGCAAGCTGAAGCTGCAGCTGAAAACAATAACCAGAACAGCAGAGAAGCTGCTGTACTTGGGCAACATAGCGAAGAAGATTGAAGATGTGGGAATATAGTCGTGGGATGGTGAAAGTGGGGGACAAGAGTCCTGGCCTCTGAAAGATTTGGGCAGTATAGTACTGTACCAATGAGGCCGGTGGTATTGCAAAGCTGGTAACTTTGAACAAGTCAGGGGGCAGTCAGCCAATGCATGTACTTGACAATTGAGAAAAATCCCAGATCCGGATAGGGAAACATCAATTTCGTGATGTCGATCGGATTGACAATTTTGATGGAATGGAATAGAATACTTGAGACAATGTACGGAGACCCTCTGAAAAATGGGATGAAACCTCCGTTACAGTTTAACGTTAATTCTCTTACCAATATTATAAATTATTATAAAATAACATAAAATTTATAAATGGTCTCACGTATAAAAGAATCTCCTTTTAACATTTTCCGAAATACAACATATGACCCTGCAAAGAAAAAGCAAATGTAGGGGCTTCTTTGGAAACGCCAAGGGTGAGGTTGTGTGTGTGTGTGGACCTCGTTGAACTTTCTTTTTGTCGTTTTCTCCTCATAATTCAATTTTGATTGCACTAATCTTTTAATAAAATAATTTTAAAATCACATGATATGGATGTTGTTGATTGAATTATAAGTACTTCGAGTTTATTTTATATTAGTGACAAATGTTATGAGCTATATATGTAATCCAAATAAATGATCTTTTTAGCATTTCATTTCTAAAAAATGCTAGTAACCTTCCTAACTTGGTCTCTCATTTTGACCTTTTTACTTTTCCTCATGTCATACGTTTCCTCAGACGGCAGTCAGCCAATTCATGTAGTTGACAATTGAGAAAAATCCCAGATCCGGATAGGGAAACATTAATTTCGTGATGTAGATCGGATTGACAATTTTTTGATAGAATGGAATAGAATACTTGCAATTTAATATCAATTCACATGTTAAAATTGCATTACATAGTCACACACGTGAAAATTTATCGAACTCTTTTGACATTGTTTTTCTTTGTATGCAAATATAATTTATTAAAAACTTCTTGTTTTTTTTCATACTAGAACAAATGTTTTTTTTTTTCTTTCTAAAATAATGAAACTCACGGTAAATGATGAATTGTGTTAGCGGTTAGGATTTTTTTTTTCTCTTCGAACAAACGTTATTATCTACACTAAGGGAATGAGAGATGGGTAAAGCCTCACAACATGCTAGCAATAATGTGGTTCGGATTCGCCTTTGGCGAGAATTGAACTTAAGACATCTCACTTACAAGTAAAGAAAAAGAACATTAGACTATAATACTAAGTGACAGAATCTTCTGTTTTTTACCTATTACGTTATGAGTTCAAATATTACTTTTTTGTGCAAATTAGTGTAAAATATAAAATAATAATAAAATCAAAGAAATACCACTTGAATTAATTTGAACATAAACAAATATGAATCTCCTGATCTCAGCCAATTTATAATTCATGACATGATCCAAAATTATAAATAAAATATGGTCCATAAGGATACAGGCTGTCGGTTTTGGAAGAAACATATTTAAGACTTTATTCCAGCCATATTTTTTATTTAAGACTTTATTTCAGCTATCAGATTTATTTTTTATTTTTTTTAATAAACGATATTATCTAGACTAGAGGATTGAAAAGTAGGTTAAATCTAACTATAAGTTTAATGAAAATCGAACTTAATACTTCTCAGTTATAAGTGATAAGAAATATCACAGTAGTAAGTGGTAGCGGTCACATTTATTTAAAATAATCTAAATTAAAAAAAAGGGATCAGAGGTTACAAAAATAAAATAGGAGAGAATCCAAGTCCATACCAGAATATGTAAGGCACCGTACAACTTGTTC
>JADOBS010300626.1:0-10958 GCA_015708375.1 Cydonia oblonga | reverse complement strand
GGCTTTTTTTTTTTTTTTTTTTTTTTTTTAAAGAAAATTTAGCAATGAAACATTTTGACGGACAAACTATTATTCGTCGGGCAAGGTTTTCGCACAAAGGGAAAATTGGCGCGTATTATGCCACCTTTTGCCTAGCAAAAAATAAGTTCGTGGGTGGAGGTAACTTTGCCCGACGAATATTGGTCCAACGACATATATGAATCGTCGCCAAAGACCCACAATGACCTGTCATAAACCCTACTGACAAACTTTAGTGACTTTGCTCGACAAAGGATTCCATCGGGCAACCCCCAATTCATTAAAACAAGTAGTGCAACCTTCCTTTTTCCTTCTTCTCTTTCTCATTTTTTCTTTCTTTCCCAACTCTCTATGCTTTCTGCTTTCTCTATCTATCTCCCTTTCTCTCACTCACACCCATTTCATCATCCAGCTCTTCTCCCTCTCCCAATTAATTTAAGGTTTTTCTATTTGTTTAATTGTATTAGTTTTGTTTGTGTCAGGCCCAAAAACCTCAACTACAATCTCAATTGTATCTCAAAGCCCAATTGTCACAAGCGAGCTCCAACATGAAGAGTGAAATGGATGGTATGCAAATTTACGATCATGCCAGGCCAATAAAATAATAGTCTATAAATTAGATATTTGTAAAATCACGCCAAGCTCATGCAATCACACATATTTATCGCACCAAGCTTTATTATAATATTAATTTATTAACTTATAATTCGAATCACACCAAGCCTGTGATACGCTTAAGTGAGCCCAAGCCACGTAATAGGGCTTGCTAAGTGGGTAGGAGCTCCAAAAGTCTAAGCCTATATTTTGGCTTTACGTGGGAAGGCTTGAGACAAAGCAACTTTATTCTTTTTTTTTTCCTTACAAACCAAATAGGACATTTGGGAAAACAACCAACATGCAAAGATGAGCTGCATATAGGATCACATTCAAACATAGAGCAACATGCCTCATTAATGGGGAGAGAATGAACCTTTCCCTTCCAAGCTTCCACAGGAAAGCAAGAAAGAAAAGTAAGAATTAGTCTTGCCAGAAAATAGAGTCTGTGAAAATTGGTGCTAGAAGAAGGGGCAATGTGCTCAATCCAGGCTTCATGATTCTAGTAACCTCTTCAATGTTATACCAAAAAGGAAGTCATAGTTGTACCCACGAATAGAAGAAGAGAAGATTTAGTAGATCCATTTGGAGAAGTAGAAGAACCCAAGAGATTCCCAGATTGGAAGTTGGAGGAATTCTTGTACTTATAAATAAAAAACATCAGCATGCTTGTGAATGACGAATGATAGGGGGAATGAGGGTTCAGGAAAGACAAGGGTAAGCACACACCATGCAGAGCAAGGTTTTTCTAAATGCAGGAAACCTAGTTCTTGAGGGATAAGCTTTCCTTTCATTTTGAGTTTTCCCAGAAGCTTCCCTAGTTCTTGCAAAAATATAAAACCATCATAACCTAAATTAGCCATTTCAAAAAACCATATAACCAAGAATAGCCTCTCCCTCAAGCCAAACTAATAGGCTTTTAGTTTCCACACCACTCATCATGCAGGCAAGCTATGATTTATTATGATTACTCAATTGTTCCCAGTGTTTGTTAGTTTAAAAAATCCTCGTCAAAGCTTCTGGAAACACCTTATCAATACTGGAAACATTCGACTACCATGGGAAACACTTCACCAATGCTGAAAATATTCGGCGATCACGAGAAACGCTTCATCAGTGCTATAGGAAGTACTTCATCAATGCCTGAAACATTTAACTACCGTGAAAAGCTCCACAAAGCCGCCAAAAATATTTAATTGATGCTAGAAATATTCGGCTACCAAGGGAAACACTTCATCAATGTCGCAACAAGCACTTCATCATTGCTGGAAACATTTGACTACCACAAGAAATACCTTAACAACTGGGGGAAACTCCTCATAACCACTGGAAACACTTCATCAGTGTTAAAAGCATTCAATGTCACACCAAACAAAGCACCTAGTAGCTGTTTGAAGAACTACAAAGCATTCCCTAAGACTTGCTTTTCCTTCAGGATGTTTTGGGCCTAGTCCTCGCTAAGTCAAAAATGGGCGATGTGAAGATTTTGGCTCGCGTTTTTATACTACAAGCTTGTCAAAGCCCTTCAGCACAAAAACCTCCAACATAAATAATGACTTCACTAGGGACTAGGCCATTACTCTTATAATGGCTTCCGAACTTCACAACATTTTATGCACAAGCTGCTAAGAAGAGTTGAAAGATAACATTTTTTCTCTCAAATTTCATTTTGGCTATATTTTCTTTCAAACAACTATGCATAAAGATTACTTACCAATTTCTATGGGTTTATGCTTTAGATGTCTACCCTCACGCAAAATGAATTTCGAGACAAACCCTTTTATTGGGTTCAGAACTCATAGCATTTAGGTGCCATAAAACTCTAAAAAAGTTTCCAGATTCAATTGCATGTCTAGAAACTTAGGGGGCTCCATGCCTATACAGAAAAAAATATTCAATATGCTCATCCCACTATTCAACAATAAAATCCAAGGACATCATCGTCCTCGTCTCCTCTATCATTGTAGTTCACATGCTTCGGGTTTCTTTTTGAGATATCGACACCGCCATGCTGCTGTCCATGCTTAATGTTATTGCTGGACTCCGTTAAACTAAGGTCATCACTACTTGAGCCTCCGCCTGTTATTTCCCACCATCCATACTGGATGAGCAAGATATGATTTTCTTTCATCTCATCTAAGATTGACTAATTTCTTTGTCATGCTATTTAAACTGTTATATTTATGCTTAACTATATTTTGTTAACTTTTTATGGAACAAAGAATGTTAGTTATCTTCCTTGAAAATACTATTTATTTTAAATGACTTTACCTACTACTCAATGCAATAATCTAACAAAAACATTCCATTGTCCTAATTCGAGAGATCAATGATAAAATGCTTGTGCGATCTGAAATCAATGGTCAATCTTAGTGAAGTCGGCAGACTTCACCTACCTTTCCAGAGCACAATAGGATGTGGTGGCATGGTTGGCCTGTTTGAGCAGCTCAACCTGATTAGAGATGTTAAGACCATGACCAGAATCCTAAAGCATTCTTATTTCACTGTCTTACTTTGGTCTTGGAAAATCATGGTTTCACAATCGACATGGAATAAGCACATATATAAGAGTACATAACTTGACTATGGACTCATTGGTCAATGAGTGAATGTATCACCTACACAGCTAGAATGAGACTTTTGCATCTCATGCTGAAGCTCTAACTGATCCACCTCCGAAAAATCTAATACTTTTTTTGGTTCGCTGTGTATGTTTTTGTCGGAGAGAGAATGCTAGTTGAGGATTGTCTTCGCGAGGAAAGAGTGGCAGGGAAAGCTAGTGAAGGGTGTGAGTGCTTGATTTTATGTGGGATGAAGCTCTGCTTGGATTGAAGTTGACAAGGATAGTTTTGTGTTGTTAGTTAATCCATTTCTGTTTAAGTTTAGTTATGAAAACCAACTTTGGGTACGTGTGTAAGATATTTATAATTCTGGGATTTGAATCCATAATGTTGGGTGTTTATCACTAGACTTGGTTGAAATCCTGCAATTCGATTTTAGATATATAAGTGTAAAACTTGTGCTAGGTTGTGATAAGTTATGAGTAAATTTGTAGCAGGTAGTTATTAAACTGTAATTCGATAGAGGAGTAAAAAATAGAAGAAAATATATAGTAAAAAGAGGATATAGATGCATGAGATCAATTTGGTGCTGGAAAGGTTGAATTTTGGTACCAACAGTAGATGATGAGTTGAAACCCAAATTGAAAAGGATATTTGATTCATTGGATGAAGGGTGTACTTTTTACAACAATTATGCATTTGCAGTTGGGTTTGGGATTCAAAAGCATGGTAGTAAAAAGTCCAATGATGGTGATTGTTTGGTGATAAAGAATTTGTTTGTTGCAAAGAAGGCAAAAATAGGGTGGATGCTATTCCTAAACCCGATCGGAAAGGTAGGAGGGGAGATGCTAGAACTGACTACAAGGCAAAACTTAACTTTATAAAGGAATTAGTTGTGAAAAGTTTGCTTACAATTTTTAACAAAGGACACAACCACCATATGTCAAATGTCTCACACTTATTTAGATCTCATCATCAAGTTTCAAAGGCAAAGAAGACAATGATTGAACAATGTATGGCACATGCAAATATTTTCATAAGTAAACAAGTGGGTTTATTGGAGGTGCAAAGTGGATGAACTGGAAATATTGGTAGCACTCCTAAGGATATGTTTAATGTCTAACAGTAATTGTGAGCTTATCTAATTGAGCATGATGTGGAAATGCTCAAAGAGCATTTTGAGGATAAAAAAGGAAATTGCTCTTCTAAAAGGGAATGTACCATTTTGACTCCCAAAAAAGCATAATGCGTAAATAGAATCCTTTATGCATACGCAGAAAGGTGATTTATGTATTTCATATTGTATGGAAAATGATGATATGAGTTGTACCAAGAAAGGTACAAGACGATATCAGTGCAAGCCCAGGATCAAAACCATGGCAATTGTCAAGTGAGTCCTTAAGCATTTAAGAAATACTAAAGGATAGATTCCTCAAGAATGAAGAAGAATTAAAGTAACGCAATGGAAGCGTAAATTTATTAGATTATGAATCTAATATTGTATCCATCATTGGATATCTCTTCATTATGAATGAAGAGATAATAGGATATCTCTTTATTATGACTAAAGAGATATTTGGGTGGAAACGTTATAAGTAATGACTTTAGTGTGTTTGCATGCAAAATATATCGCATGTTAAACTAATCTAGTTTAATATATAAAGGGCAAATATTATTGTTTAAAGCCGTCTCAAATAAATGTTATATGCTTAAACGATAAGTCTAAGGAATATGTAATTGAGAGAATGTGATTTAAAGAAGTTAGATTCATGAAACCATTATCTTTCGTATACATATCCTAAATGTTCTTGATCATAGGATTGCCAATTGGAGCAGTCCATTAAGATTAGTATGTGCTATGTTTTCTCTTAGAGATATTGATTGGTCTCAAGTTATTGGTGTGACTGACACCAAGACAAGCATATAGGTGCTCAGTAGAGAATGAGTCCACTAAACGCGATCAACAAGGAGTTCTCATACTCATGTCACATGAAAACTCATGGTTGGGATAATGCAAATTAGTCCTTTGACATGAGGCATTATGGTTGTCTTATGGTTAGGTCCTTGATCTTTGACTATGTCAAAGTCACTCGGTCAAAGGGTGTCCACAACATAGTTAGGGTTAATTCATTTAGCCATGGAGGCAAGTGAATGCATAACAAAGGATCTTTAACCTTCAAACCATTTGAGGGAGAATACTTTATGATATGATTAAGAATCTCTAGCCAAAGTATGAATGAGATTTAGGAATTTGTTCCAAATCACATTCAAGGTAATCATATAAGTAAGAGAATCACATTGGATAGAAGACATGAATAAACTATCAAATCAAACAATGTGGTCAAGAGTATTATATTAGAAAAAGACCGTATTGCATAGGTTCTCCACATTTTCTGATTAGCTTGGGTAACCATGACATATTGCTAGTTGTCACTCATGGTTTGTGGAAGCACTAAAGGTGTGTAATCACTAAAGGGAGAATTGAAAAGTAAGTTTCATTTCACAATCGATTTGAAGAGTTCTAATCACCCACTGCCTCGCTAAAATGAACCTAATGGATCGTACATCGTGTAAGGTAGAGATTGAAGAAACAACAGGGATGAGTAAGGATAATTAAATGGTTTAATTATTTATGGCTAGGATTAATTAATATGTTAATTAAACAAACGAATAAGTTTGGTTTAGACCTCATGTTAGTTTTGAAGCTCAAAGCCCAATGGGCTTTGCATGTCAAGTACAATAACTCAAGTTGACAACTTGAAAACATAAAGGGCATGAAAGCCCAATGAACCCACTATAGAAAGGAAATTATAACTCATTCCCTCATTAAGGGATTTTCCAGAGAGGAGAAAAACACAAAGCTCTCTCTTCTTTTAGGAGGCCGGCCCTCTAGGAAGAATGGACTAGCATCCATCTCTTCCTAGGTCTTTAATCTCTTCCTCAATGCTCTCATTTGTGTGGAAACTTAGAGGTTCCCTTTCTTGGGAACTTGGAGAATCCATTCCTTCATCCATATCCAAGAAGTCATAGAGCCAAGAAGCAAAGTTCCTCTATCCACATCCATGGAGCCAAGGAGCAAAGAGACTAAGGAAAGAAGGCCCTCACATGGGTGAATATCTTTTGCTAAGCAAAGAGGTGTTTCAAATGTATAAAAGTTTCTCAACTCTTTTATTTAAGATTTAAGCCTTAGTTCACCATAACTACCAGGCCTTGACTTTCATGGGTAAAGTTTTTTTTTAAGTCTTAGTAAGGGAATCATACTGTTTGATTTGAGCAACATTCCACCTTTAATTGTTAATTGCATGCATAGATGTTGCTCAAATGAACTAGTTTTCATAAAAAATTTCCTTCAATTTGAGAATGAAACAAATAGAGTTGTTGCCTCAACATTGCATACTGAAAAAGTGGCTTTAAATCGGCAAATCCAGTATTGTTTTGGAAACTAAAGGCAAAGATGCTGGCAATTCTACTGTGTCCAAAAAAGCTCAGTTTTCAAGAAAAACTTTAGATCTGATTGACGAGGCGGTGATGTCAGAGGAATGTAGCAAACTTCTGTCATGCATTTTAAAATGCTTGGATACAAATTTGAACTCTTTGGTTGTTGGTAACCGTGGTTAAAAAAGAAAAGAAAGTGAAGACAGAGGTAGGAGTTCTCAAACCGAAGTGATTGAAGATCCAATTCAAGTTAAAAAGGGTGTTGAAACAAGTACAAAAGAGAAGCAAAGTCAATATTTGAGACACTGGCATGAAGAATTGTCCATTACCAAACACAAGGTACGCAACGAAATTAAACAAATCCAACAGTACACATAACAATACAAAACATTCAACACAACCAAATTCAACAAGGTATACCCTTAATACAACCAAATCCAACAGTATACCCTTACAACAACCTGTCAACAAGTTTTCATTGTTATACATCTACTGTGAAAACGTATCATTACTTAAGCAATATCAAATCAATTCATAAGATTAAACAAAATTTCATCAACAAAAATCAAACCTAACTCAACACTACAATTTCAACAAAACAAAAGTTAAAGACATCACCCTTACACAACCTGTCAACATTGCTTCATAACTTCATAACGTACCCAATTTTCCCACAAATTTCAAATAATTTCATCAACAAACATGCATAATTAACCACAAACACTAACTTAATTAATCAAAATTAATAACAAATTTTAATTCTAGGGTTCCATTTTCAAAACTCACCAATTTTGAAATTGACTTCGGGAAATCAAATATAATGTTGGTTATCATGCAACGACTATAAACCCAGCTCGAATCAAGCAAGCATCGTGTCCTTTCTGTGGAACCGACTAGACATCCTTGAACCAAACTTGCCTAATTTTCTAAACTGCTGTGTGGAAGTGCATTTTAAAATCTTTAGATACAAAGATGAACTCTTTGGTTGCTGGTAACTGTGGTTGAAAAAGATAAGAGGGTGTAGACGAAGGTAGGAGTTCTCAAACCGAGGTGGTTAAAGATCCAATTCAAGTTTTTTTTATTTTTTTTAGAAAAAAAAAGGTCGAAAGCAAGTACAAAAGAGAAGCAAAGTCAATATCGAAGACACATCGGTGGCAAGAAGAATTGTCCATTACCATAAGGTACGCAACGAAATTAATTATAGCTTATGTTTTGCCTCACAAGATATTAGTGGTAGTAATATTTAAAGTAACATTGGATTATTCTATAGTTGTCCAAGTTTTGCCCTACTAATGCTAAAGAACGCATAGATGCTACATCGTGTGAGCCGTCGGTGATGTTACCGATGTAAAAGAAAATGATGACCGTGTGCCTAATTCACAGCCAACTCAAAAGTAACAGTAATGTGATCGTCGAAAATTTGGGAGTGCTAGACGCTTTTTACAAATATATGCTCAATGCCCCATTAAAGACAGTTTAAAAAGTAATTTGTAACGGGTCTTTTTTATACAAAATGTGTTAAGCTTGCGTGGGGATAACTATTGTTTTGTTGCAGTCAAAGTTGGTTGTTTTAGCATATATATGTGTGTCACAACACAGATGGAAATTGTGATGCACTAACTGTGACTTGTGATGAATGAATATGAATATTTGTGATACATTATGAACATTTATGAAAATAAAACTTGAATTAGTTAATGAACCTTGAAATTACAGTATACTTTAAAAAGTGGGAAAAATGTAAAAAATGATGAAACCTAAATTCTAAGAAGGCAGATTTCAACCTAGGGATCTTCGAGGGCCTTGTGAGCAGCCTTTTCAAGCCTAATCCCTTCCGGCTCAACGTATACATCATGAGGTTCATCAAATCGAAGCCTGACAATGAGGTAAAAGTCCTGGTTTATGACTTGAGTCAATTTACAACATATGAAATAGTTCAGTCCTTCAAGGTCCTTGACCACTTGACTTGCTACTATAGAGCGACAACTTATGGACCAATTGGCCACTGAAGGCCAATTCATTCACATGCTCCAGGAGGCCAAATCAGGATGCCCTAAAGGCAACAAGTTGTGCCTCATTAAACTTCTCACGTATCAATCATAACACATTGGGGTCTTGGGACATGTTGTTAACCCTTTTCCCTACAAGAATCTTTTTCTTTGGCTGCTTATTAAACATCGTGAGTCGCCATTTTTTTTTGTACACATAACATACAAACATTCAATGCAACCAAATTCAACAAGATATACCCTTAATACAACCAAATTCAACAATATACATTTACAACAATCTATCAACAAGTTTTCATTGCTATACATCTACTGTGAACAACGCATCATGACTTAAGCAGTATCAACTCAATTCATAAAATTAAACAAAATTTCATCAACAAAAATCAATCCCAAGTCAACACTACAACTTCAACTTCAACAAAACTTAAAGACATCACACTTACACAACCTGTCAACATCGCTTCCTAACTTCACAACGCACCCAAATTTCCCACAAATTTCACATATATCCATCAATTTCAAATAATTTCATCAACAAACATGCATAATTAACCATAAACACTATTAATTAGAATTAACATAGCAAATTTTCAAAACTCACCAATTTTGAAATTGACTTCGAGAAATCAAATATGATGTTGGTTATCATGCAAGGGCTCTGAACCCAGCTCAAATCAAGTAAGCATCACATCCTTTTTGTGGAACCGAATGGACACCCTTGAACCAAACGAGCCTAATTTTCTAAACTGCTGTGTGGAACTGCAGTGAGGTTAGAGACTACAAGTACAACACAACTACGACTGTGTTTCAAATGGCAA
This sequence comes from Cydonia oblonga, assembly GCA_015708375.1. Classification (NCBI taxonomy): domain Eukaryota; kingdom Viridiplantae; phylum Streptophyta; class Magnoliopsida; order Rosales; family Rosaceae; genus Cydonia; species Cydonia oblonga. The sequence continues at coordinate 1,520 of JADOBS010300626.1, read as the reverse complement.
GGAAATTTTCGAGGTGAAGGAAGTTTGAAATCGCTCGTGGGAGATGGAGAGTTTTTGGCATTAAGAAGGTAAATGTTGTCGGGAGAGGGAGACTTTAAATTCAAAAATTTTAAAACAATTGTTGGGTATCGTTTTGAATTAATGATGAGTCATTGATGAACCGGTTTCACCCTAAGCTCATTTTTATGGATTTATTTCAACCCTTTAGTTAGATTTGATCCACTTATCGAATTATCGAATTCGTCATTCCAACCTAGATTAAATTTCCCAATTTTAACCGTCGCTCGAGTGAATATAGCTTTTTGCCGCTAGCTCAACCGCCAGCCCTTGTAAACCGAGAGAGAGAAAGAGAGAAAGAGAGAAAGAGCCTTGAGAAGAGCAATCACCGTCCACCCCCAATCTCAAATCAAAACTCTAAATCAATTTTATTCGATTCACAATCACCGAACCCTTCAAAGAAGAAGAAGAAGAAGAAGAAGAAGGGGATTGTTGAATTGTTCAGTCGTTCAATGAGTGGTAGCAGTAATAGTAATGTTAGACCACCAGCAGAAGACGCTTGGCTTCACACTTACAAGTCCTTACTTCCTCAATGGAAATCCATCTCTCACTCCCACCAGGTTCCTTTTTCCTTTCAAAATTTATCAATTTACTTGTTATATAGCTATCATGTCTCTGATATTAATTTAGTTTTCAATTTTTCAATTTCTGGATTTCAGAAACTAAATTAATTTCGTGGGTTTTTATTTCTTTTTGTATTGTGTTTACGGAAGATGATATCTTGGAAATAAATTTTTGTGGAGTGGGGAGACAGTTTGATGGTTTTTTAGATTAAATTCAGTCTTTTGTTTAGAATTAGCACATAAATAAAACCCAGTGAATTCTCAAAAAAATTGTAATTTAATGGCAGAACAAAACCAAGTATTTGTTAAATGTAAACTATTTGTTTAAAAGAATCTTCTTTCCATTGGATATTGCTTAAATACGTGCACACAAATGTGTATTAGTGTTTATGTGTTTTTATTCGAGTTGAATTACCTTAGTTATAGTGTTTGTTGATTTATGAGGAATTCTTTTGCAGTCAATAATCCCAATTTCGATATCCAGAGTTAACCAATTCGATGCGGGAAGGCTGGACATTGAAATGTCAGCCATGTTGAAAGAACAGTTGGTTAAGGTCTTCTCCTTAATGAAGGTATCTCTCCTGGTCTTGGCTTAATGAAGGTCTTCTCCTTAATGTCAGCCATAGTGCTAGTCCTCAAAGCAAGTAACCATGTATAGCTGTTACAGAATCCCTAAACTGTTATTATTTTCATTGGATTAGCCAGGAATGCTATTTCAATATGAAGCAGAACTTGATGCTTTCCTCGAGTTTCTTATCTGGCGGTTCTCAATTTGGGTAGATAAACCTACTCCAGGAATCGCTCTCATGAATCTGAGGTATAGAGACGAGCGTGCTATGGAAGCAAGAGGAAAAGGTAAGAACTTATGGAAATTTGTTGCATATGTTAAGCTGGCTCTAG
>JADOBS010300625.1:0-10958 GCA_015708375.1 Cydonia oblonga | reverse complement strand
TTAAGTAAAAAAATTCGAAAGAAATATCTTAGGACCCTTAGGCTTTTGAATATGCTGCAAATGTTTGTATAACAATATCGTCAATCCAGTTATTCTGTTAATAGATACTTCTGCTATCTTTAGCATCATCATTTCACTTTTTAATATTTTCACTGCCCAAATTTCCTTGCAGCATGAAGTATGCCATCCAAGTTTTTCGCTTTGTGCGAGGACATGATATAGAATAATGGCGCTTAGAAGTGTTTAGTGTGGGATTCATTCTCAACATTCAGTTGACTCGTCAACACACGCTTGCAGTTGGGTCCTTGACGGGTTATGGGATAAGGCTATGGTCGGCTCGGATAGGAATAGAGAGGGGGAGACTGGTTACAGGGATTCGACCAATACTAAAATTTAGCTTCTTCTAGGAGGGACTTTATAGTAAAATGAAGGATTAGAATGAACAACCATACTAGATTTTTAATTTGTTCTACTTCCCTTACCTCTTGAGTAGTAAAAATGCTCAGAATAAACAAAGGAACTTGGCCTCCTTTCGGGTTATTCTAAGAACATTTCTTTCCTTTTTGCAGGCCCGAGCGTAGATAACCTGGCTAGGGCTGTGCATCCTCATCCAAGTTTTCAAGTTCAAATCTTTCTCTCCGCAGTTTAGATTAGATTAGATTATCGCTCGAATAGAGAGAAAATATTTCTTTCTTTCGTGGTGTAGGGTTTATTGTTTAGCATCATTTTTTCACACTATTCCTTTTTCAAACCATCCGGATAAAGTGACGGCAACAACAAAGTCGACAAACAATATTTCTTGTCCTGCTTATCTTAAAGTTTCAACTTGCAAAGTTCCATCATGGACCCCAAACTTCCAAGTTGCATAAATTGGCAGTCGTTTACCTGCGAGTTGCGTAGTCGTGCAACTTAGGAGTCGTGCACGGAACATGGTGACAATTCCAAGGATCGCAATTAGGTCGAATTGGTCGGATCACATGTATGTGCGACCACACGCTAAACTCGAACTCCGTTGTATAATGTATCATTCAGGTCCACCCACAGTCCCATCCGTTGTGAGGTGTGCCGTATGGTGCCGCACCGAACACTTGTTCTTCGACGAAGTGTTCCCTACCTATAGATATCCCTAGACACGAGATTGTCTCTGAAATATGTCTATTGACTTTTGCTATCATCTTTTGGTCACATTTGTCAACATACTTTGACATTTGCATTCTACCTGAACATTCTGATCAAGAAGGTGGTGAGGTATGAAAGTAGGAAAATTGGGGACATGCTTTGATAATATGATTCTATACCCACAGACCAACTGCACCTACAGTGGGTCTTCTGTGAAGTCTACAAAAGGGTTTAAGAAAAGTCAACAATTCCAAAGTAAATGTCAAAGCGATATCTGGAAGGAGGAAGTCAATCACAGGATCTCGGGGTGGTTGAGTAAGTTTTTAATCAACTGAGTTACAAGATTTTAACTTTTTAAACCATGTCAAATACGTATGTAGGACATCGAGCAAAATGTTCAATGCGTGTATTGAGAGCTTCACGGATGTCGTGCTCTTAGAAGCTAGATCAACATCATGACATCGGCATTCTAAAAATTTTAGGGTTTCGACCAATGACCTCACACCTTGCCATTTTAGACAATTTTAATAACAAACGCAACAAATTAGGAGTGTGTAATAATTATACATTGCATCGCACATGGTCATTTGATCTAATGATATTTAGTCCTTATTTTGTTGAACGAAATGATGAATATTGTTGTTGATCATGAAAGATGAAACACATCTTTACAATTTAGAATAATTTTGATTACGAATGTAACAAGTTAAGATTGTATAATAATTACACATTTCATTAATTATAATTAGTCTCTATTTTCATTTTCATTTTTCATCTTACGAACAATCTTTTATTATTCCACATTTTTACATACATTTGATCCTTCCAGTCTTTCATATTGTAGTAATACATAAATCTAACAGAAGATTTAACGCAAAATCAAGCTCAGTGACATTCTAATATTTATACAGCCAACTCCACTTAGTGTGTAATTAAGGCTTGGTTGTTGTTGTAGTAATACATAAACCATGTGTATAGTAAATCAGTAAATCCACCATCCAATCATGTTCTAACACATCAGCAGAGGAGGATCCTGAGATAACACTCAGCTCCTTCAAGCACCTTCTCCTTCCCAAAGCACCCAACTTTGAAGCTCCAATTCTTCAGTCTCTGTTACCTCCTCCTGCTTTACCGATCTCCTCCTCTTCCGCGCCGTGTTCACTGGCGGTTCGGACAGTCCGGCCTCCAACGGAAAATTCAGTATTGCTTTCCTACCCCTCAGCTTAAACGCAGCACAATCATAGGCCTTGGCAGCGTCAACATCAGTGTCAAATGTCCCTAGCCAAACCCGGCTTCCTTTCTGGGTCGGATCACGTATCTCCGCCGCGTACTTGCCCCACGGCCTCCGCCGGACTCCCCTGTAATGCCTTAACACATCACCAGAGCCTGAAACTTGTTGTAATTCATCTTTTGAACTGGAAGTTTGACAAGTACTATTTTTTCTCTTTGGTGAGCATTGTGAGCTCAAATTCAGGGGCTCTACTTCCATGGATGGTAAGTTTACGCTTTCAGATTTCGTTTCGGAATTTGAGAGTTGGGGGCTTTGGTAATTTGGGGTTGAAATGGGGGAGCTGGACCCTGATTCAGAGAGGGATGAGTACTCGGGTTTGACTGGTTGGAACTCGAAATATGAGATATCATCAGGGGTAATCTGGAAATTGAGATGAGAAATGAAGGAATCTGTGAAGGTGAAGTCTTCTAAGAGGTGTTGGCGGATGAGCTCAAGAGTTGAATCATCTTGTTCTTCATGTGTAGACATTTTGAGGTGAGAGCGGAAGGGGAAGCTAATTGCCATGCACGGGAAGGATATGGATACTATTTTTATTTTTTTAATTTAAGAAATAATATTTGATGACTTGTGGAGAAGAAATTGAGGAAATTTATATAGGAAAAATCATTTCTTTTTCTTTTTCTTTCTTTTATTTTCTTAGGTGGAATCACTACCCAGTCACCCACATTTCACCATAAAAGGTGGCTACCGCCCTATTAATCCAACGGTCTTATCCCTTCTTCTCAATGATTGCGATAATGATGAATGCAATCCTTTTCAGTTACAACGAACTTATTAGACTAATTAGTTAACGCTGTGTGCTCGTCCTTGCACTCTGGTTCAAATCCCCACTTCTTTATATTTAAATGATAAGAAATGCTTAGCAAACGAGTCGTGTTTTCGTGTCACACCCGTTATCTTAACGGGTCGTATCGTGTCAAACTCGTTATTTTAACGGGTGACTTAATAACGACCTGATTCGTTAACGGATCGTATTGTGTCGGACTAACAGGTCATATAAGAAATTGACATGCATGTCTAGATCTGACAAATAATATCTCATCGGTTATCAGGTTCTTAATTGGTGACCCAATAATGACCCGACACGTTAACGGGTTACTTGATAATGATCCAACTAAACCTATTATTTTCATGTCCTTTCGTGTCGAGTTAATGGGTCATGTAAGAAATTGTCAGCCAAAACAGTCTAACAGCTACATTTGATTACAATCATCAAATAAAATATCCACTAGACAATTTGGAGGATCTTCGAATCACAAGCAAGAGCTGGAGGAGGAGACACTAAGGTGAGATAAGAGATGGGCAGCTTCGTTAGCGTGGCGTCTGACATAAATGAAATGTAAGAGCATAAGTGATTATCCCTTTACACTTAAGTACAAATGTTACTTTCGATAAATTATAATAGTTCAAGACATCAATGTTTGCATATGTGAACGATGGTAGTGTACTGCTAGCGTCACTGCAATTTAAGATATCAAATTGTCAAAAAATAAATTAGATTTGAGAGCAGCCCACAGTTTTGTTTCCAGCCGAGGGTCATCCAACTTGCTACTTGCCTGCAATTTTTTGCTACTTGCTTGCAATTATGTTGAAGAAGTTTTGCAACTTGTGATAACAGGGGTCCCTCCCATGCAACTAACACATAATGTCGATCTCTCACTGTCGCTCTTGTCCAGATACAGGCTATGTATGAATAAAGCTGTATCGAAAAGAAACTTAACTAATTTAATTAAAGAGGATGCTCCCCCACACGCATCTCATCAACTTGTGAGGCAGACCCCTCTAAGTCTCCTGTTATCAAAATGAAAGAAACAGAAGAGAACATACCTCTCGAGAGAGAGAGAGAGAAAAAAAAATTTAGTTGTGACGGAAACACAGATGGTACACCACGTGTTTTTATGTAAGTGATGAGAAATTTTATTTTTTAAGTTATTAACTTTTTAATACACATATTCCACCATTTATATATCGACACATGGTGTACCACTCCATGTGACGGTCACACTGAAAAATCTATCTCTCTCATAGTACATCTCATTAAATGAATAAACCAAAGATTAATTAACAGCGTCATAACATTGTTAGATATTTTAGCGCATGCATGCATCAGCTGGTTTTGATGTTGACAAATGTTGGTTAGATCGAAGGCCTTTTATATTACGTAAATAATTTGTATTTTAAATTGTTAAACTTTCACTACTGCATTTAACATCGTGTGTTCGATTTTTCATTTTCGTATAAAAATAAATAAGTATCGTTGAATCACTAAATTTGGTAATTGATGCCTCATGCATGCATGCTTTGAAACCTAATTCACTTTACGTTACATCCATTTGTATTAAAGTTAATTACATTAACATTTCGCATTCGGATTTGCGTGCCTTTCAACTTGTGGAGGATATTCATGAACCCTTATGTATGGACACCTAAGGAAAAGTAAACCCTAGCTTAACTGTAAGCCGTTCATCATGGTCCACACTTGTAACATCAAGCTCCCATCTCTTTTCTACGCTCATTAAACATGTCAATTCTATTTAATACACGTTTCACTTGAGTCGACAGACATAGAAAACAATTATGTCTGTGTTATGTACACGAAAAGAATCAAGTATACATCTTTTTCCCTCAAACGCACAACGCCATCACACTCTTACAATAGTTTGTACAAGACCTACATATGTGTAAGTATCCCTCGCATTGCCTCGAATACAGACAGAAATGACTTGGCATACACATTAGGTTTAGCAATTGGGATCAATGAGCCTCGAACCAAGTTAACTTGGTCAAAAGTTTATAATAATCAATGTAGGTAAAACGTTTTTTTATTGTTCAACACCTTTGTAAATCATTTTTTGTGATTAACCTGTAGCTGTCATCCATATCCATATCAGTTTCTAATTAAAAAGTTAATTATTCATTAAACAATACATACAATCAATCGGAGAACGATAAGCTACATCAGATGTGGAGCCTCCCGTATGGAAATATTATGAACTTAAGAACATTAGTGTAATAAACAGTCTCCAATGACTTTAAACCCCTAAAATATGAATATATATTATACTGAAATGTGACCTTACCTTTTCATACTCAACATTTTTATATAAGACGAATCATAAATATAGACCCATAAAACTTATGTACTTCAGGTTACTTATTTCTTTTACCAGTCTAATAATGAATTAATATAATGCATTACCATATCTCGTAACTGTGTAACTTTAGATAAATTATTTTGCGAACACAGAAACATCAAACATATATATAAGAGTAAAACATAAAATAAAAGATACATTTTTTGAAAAGTTAAATTGTAGGTAAATTATATTTATACAAAACCAAAATTGTAGATACATTATTGTCACAGCAGGTAAATTAGTTTCGTATAAAATTAAAAAGTAGGTAAATTATATTCATACAAAAATAAAATTGTAGATACATTATTGTTGAATAAGATAAATTATTTTTTGTACATACATTAATCTTTAAAAAATTAAAACAATAGGTACATCATTAGCTTCACAAATCATACACAGTAGGTCAATTATTTTTGCTAAAACTAAACAATAGGTAAATTATTTTTTAAGATACATTAGTGTTGTAAAAATTAAATAATAGGTGCATTATTACTCCATAGATTTGATACGATAGATAAATTATGGTATATATTTATAGTTGGCAACAAAAAAATTATAGGTACATTGTTTTATTGATAAATATTTTATAAGATAGACTATTTCACTAAAATATATATATATATATTTAAATCGAAAAATGTTGTTAAGTGTCACATCCCTGCCTGGGCCGCACCACATCCCTGGCCCGCTCCACCACCGTAGCACGCCCATCATGGGAGTGCTCTCGTGCGCTACTCGCTTAACTTCGGAGTTCCAATGAACTCTGAAGCCAGTGAGCTCCCAAAAGGTCTCGTGCTAGGTAGAGATGGGAATATACATTTAAGGATCACGACCCTAGGCAATGTGGGATGTCGCAATCCATCCCCCTTAGGGGCCCGACGTCCTCGTCGGCACACTTCCGGCCAGGGATTGGTTCTGATACCAAATTGTCACATCCCCGCCCGAGCCGCACCACATCCCGGGCCCGCTCCATCACCGTAGCACGATATTGTCCGCTTTGGGCCCCGACCACACCCTCACGGTTTTGTTTCTGGGAACTCACACGAGAACTTCCCATATGGGTCACCCATCATGGGAGTGCTCTCGTGCGCTACTCGCTTAACTTCGGAGTTCCAATGAACTCTGAAGCCAGTAAGCTCCCAAAAGGCCTTGTGCTAGGTAGAGATGGGAATATACATTTAAGGATCACTCCCCTGTGCGATGTGGGATGTCACATCCTGGCTTCACGTGACGGCCAGCATGCCTTGATCTTGGTCAGGGTGTGTCATTAAGATTAAGAAAACTTGCCAAATTAATTCGTATATCAAATTAGAAGCAAATTTTATGGAGTAAGAGAAGCATGAATCAACCAAGTTAATTACAAAACGTGGAAATCCTGGATTCTCATATAACATGCAATGCATTTAGAATATTAATGCCTTTTTTTATTTTTTAAAACTCTTAAAATATGCATATGTTTAATTGTGCACATTAAGCATACAAAAAGGGGTATTTTAGGGATTCAAAAAATTTAAAATATGTAAAGTCAAACATAATTAATTGAATTGCTTATGTGGAGTCTAGTTATTGGGTTTTATTCGAGTAAAAAGCTTATGTCGGGTTTTATATGAAAGAAATTGAGTTTGAGGTGTTAAAGTCGTATTTTCAGTATATTTTTCTAACAAAAATTCGATGATTAGATTCCATCTAAGAAAATTACCTAATTGAGATCGTGGGTCATATTTTATATTTTCCGGGCTCCCTGAATTCCCCTCAATTAAGTCATTATAGCATTTTATGTTGATATCGAAAAATAATGTACCTATTATTAAATTTCTGGATCTAAAAAATATAGCTCAATTAATTTATATAGTAAATTAGTATAACATTGTCACATATCCTAGTCTCGGTTCCGCCGTAGCACGATATTATCCGCTTTGGGCCCCGGCCACGGCCTCATGGTTTTGTTTTTGGGAATTCACACGAGAACTTCCCAGTGGGTCACCCATCCTAGGAATGATCTCGCCTAAACTCGCTTAATTTCGAAGTTCTGATGAAACCCGAAGCCAGTGAGTTCCCAAAATGTCTCGTGCTATATGGAGGTGGGCATGTATATATAAGGCACATCACCCCTTCTCCGTTGGTCAATGTGGAATGTTACAATCTACCCCTTTTAGGGGTCCAATGTCCTCGTCGGCACATTCGCACCACAAGACAGAGTGGCTCTAATACCATTCTATCACATCCCAGCCTAGGCTCTGCCGTAGCACGATATATATTGTCCGCTTTGGGCCCCGGCCACACCCTCACGGTTTTGTTTATGGGAATTCACACGAAAACTTCCCAGTAGGTCACCCATCCTAGGAATGCTCTCGCTTGAACTCGCTTAATTTTGGAGTTCTGATGGAACCCGAAGCCAGTAAGTTCCCAAAAGACCTCATGCTATATGGAGGTGGGCATGCATGTACATATAAGGCACTTCACCCCTCTCCGTTGGTCAATGTAGGATGTTAATCCACCCTCCTTAAGGGCTCGACGTCTTCGTCGACACATTCGCACCACACGGCAGAGTGGCTCTAATACCATTCTGTCACATCCCAGTCTCGGCTCCACCGTAGCATGATATGGTTAGCTTTGGACCCGGCCACGCCCTCACGGTTTTGTTTCTGGGAACTCACACGAGAACTTCCTAGTGGGTCGCTCATCCTAGGAATGCTCTCGCCCGAACTCGGTTAACTTCGGAGTTCCGATGAAACCCGAAGCCAGTAAGTTCTCAAAATGCCTCGTGCTATATAGAGGTGGGCATGTACATATAAGGCACATCACCCCCTCTTCGTTGGTCAGTGTGGGATGTTACAACATTGCATACATGTTTAGTATGGATCCCGAGCCTCTATTAGGAGGCATATTATTAATATTTTCATATAAATATATTAGTATTTAAATTAGTGAATCTTTTTTGGGTTTATTTAAGTTAGTGAATCTACAAAAAATAGATAAACTAATTTATATAAAACTAGTATAATATTTCATACATGTTTATCATGGATCCCGAGCCTCTATGAGTAGCCATATCTTTGATATTTCTCATATAAATGTACTTATTATTTAATCTACAAAATATAGGTAAAATAATTAGTATAATATATTAGTTTGTAGGGGCTTGTTGCTCATCAGAATTAGGATGAGTTATGCTAACATTTATCTCTAACTTAAATAGGGTGTTGTTGCATAAGTTGTAAATATATTGTAATAATAGATCACTTATTTGCCCACAGATTATTTGAAAGTTAAGTTTTACTTGGATGTTTAAAATTATATGAGTTTTTATTTATGAAATGCGAATGGCAAAGGCCTACATCTAAAGAACCAGTTATTATACTAGCAGAATTGCAGGTTCAACAATCAAAAATCAATGAAATTAATACGGAAAGTCCATACAAAATTTGTTGAAGAAAGTATTTCATTATATAAAGATTAAAGGAATATATAAACAAATCAAACTTTAAAAACAATATGAGTTCTTCAATCCACATTGCTCTGGTCCTCTGGACTATTTACAGTACTCTGTTTATGCTGCTTTTTTGCAGATGGATGATACAAATTAAACTCTGGCAATGAAGGAATGATAACCATAAATTAAATGTTCAAGTAACCATGAGCTGAGAATATCCCATGAAATTGGGGTGAGGAGATAACGGAGACAGGGGAGGCACACTGAAAATCCCCAGTTCGTTTTCTTTGCTCAGATCCCAAACCGCCGACCAACTTGACGGTGTCAATGGGCAAACGGCGGTCGAAACTCTCTCTTGGGCGGGGATTTTTATATCCTGAACATCCTCCTCCTTCTTTATCTCTTTGTTTCTGATCATCTCACCGGAACTCTCATGACTTTCGGTGCTCCGTTGTCTCCTCCTTTTTCTGCTGACCAGCAGAGGATGATCGGCTGAGAGTTCTGCTGATCTTCCAGCTTCAAGTGGAAAGTTGAGAATTGCTTTGCTTCCACGCAGCTTGAAAGCAGCAACGTCGTAAGCTTTGGCGGCTTCAATGGCGGTGTCGAAGGTTCCGAGCCAAACCCGGGATCCCCTTCTGTTTGGGTCACGAATCTCCGCTGCGTACTTTCCCCACGGCCTTCTCCTCACACCCCTGTAGTGCCTTGCAGCAGCTTCAACCACGGTGGAAGTGTTTGATGTGTTTTGATTTTCATCACCAGAAGAAGAAGAAGACAGAGGTGGTGGGGATGGAATGGCCACGTTTATGGCGGGCTTGCGGTGGCTGAGAGTCGAGTGTTTTGGTGGTTTTGGGTGGGAGATTTGGGGTTTGGTTTCGAATTGGGTGTCTTGATCAATTTCAGGGACTAAGTAATCAGAGAATTTGAAATATTGGTCAGTAGACTCACTACCACTGCTGGTGGTGCTGGTGGTGATTGCGGAGGAGGAGGAGGAGGAGGAGGATTGGGTGATATGGGAGGTGCAAAGGTTGAGACTCTCGATGAAGCTATCCACTGTTGTAAATTCATTCAAAAGGTGTTGCCTAATCAGCTCTAAAGCTGAAGAGTCTTTTGATGCCATTTCAAAAAACTCGAAACAGAAGCAGTCTCAAACGAGTTCTTAGAAGAGTAGAAGTGTTATAGTGGAATGGAAGAGAGTGTGGGTTTGAACGAAATATATATAAGGGGAAGGGAAGATCGGGAAGATTGAAAAGTAAGTGTTCAAAGGTGAAGGTTTGAGGTCTTCACGTTAGCTTCCAAGATAGAGCTAGGAAACATCATCTGGTCCCTTTGGTGATATAAAATCACAAAAAAAAAAATAGTGGTCTTTGGACTAAGGATACCATTACTCTTACTTTAATGTCTTTTTATTCAAAAGGTATCACGTTTTCAATTACTAAGCTTCCACGCTACTTCCAGAGCCAATTTAATAAACCCTAAAGCTTGCTTCGCTTGTATTAGGGTTTAATTCAGTGGTTTTTGTTTGTTGCAATTTGCAGGTTAATTTCAACTAATATTATTTAAACAGCCCACGTGTTTTAATTTGAAACCATTGTTTATTTGTGTCTTTATAAGAGCACTATTATTAGGGTAAATTACATTTTCATACCTTAGGTTTAGGTTCTATTTCAATTCCTTACAACATCTTTAAAACATTTCACTTTCATACCTTAAGTACTATTTTATTTCAAAATAATACCTCCATTACATTTTCCATCCATTGATCCGTTAAATGCTGACGTGGCTGCCACGTAGCTGCCAAATGTCTGCCATGTGGTAAAAATAATAATTTTTTTTAAACCTGAATTTTTACAAAAAAAATAAATTGAATACCCAGATCTGCAAGAAGAAGAAGAAGAAGAAGAAGGAATAGGGAGAGGGAGGAGGGTCGCGCAGGGAGAGGGCTCCGGGGGGGGGGGGGGGGGGGGGGGGGGGGGGGGGG
>JADOBS010300624.1:0-10957 GCA_015708375.1 Cydonia oblonga | reverse complement strand
TTTCTTTATTTTTTTTTTTTTTTTTTTTTCTTAAATTAACTATGCAATTAACCTGGTGTAGGCCTCCACAAACAGCACTACAATCAAATTTAGCAACAACCAAACAAAGGCGCCAAAAAATGAGACAAACCACCTTTCAGTTGAAAAGTCCAAAAAAAGAACCCCAAACCCAAACCATGTGCAACGCGAGTTATTTCGGATAGTCAGTTTTTCATAATCTGAGGTGATAATTTAATAATTTAAAAAAATTGATATGATAATTCGACAGAATAAATGACACTTCAATAACTTTCCCTTCCTTAAATCATGTGTGAATGTTTAGGAGTTATTTGTGTTTTATTGTTAGATTTTTTTGGCTAAAATAGTTCCATAGATTTGGTCCTTGAATTTGTCATCCATCAATCATTTTGATTATTCCGTGAAAAATCTCCGTTAAATAAGACCAAAATAATAAAAATACCCTCAAATTTTGTCAAATTATTTTGGTCCATTGATTATTAAATTGAGAGTATTTTTGTAATTTTAGTCATTATTTAGTAGAGATTTTTAATAATATGACCAAAATAATTGATGCTAAACAAACTGAAAGATCACTTCTATCAAGTGAGAAATTATGTCAATCTTCTATATCAGTTGACCAAAATGTCTTATTGTTACATCACATTTACCCTACAAGGGTAACTTGTTACCCTTGACTCCACATTTACAAATGTAATTTGTATTACTCAAGATCTTCTTCAAACTCAGATAACATCTTCGTTGGCACAAATTATACCACCCGACAGAAAAAGGAAAATATGAACCGATCGATTACACCTTACCAAAAAAGGAAAAAAATAAATAAAGAAAGAAAAGATGATCTGCAGCTACTTAGAGCCTTTGGTTGTGTCAAGTCCATCAATGACATCCAACAGTTTGATCCGGTTGATATCAAAGTCGATCGGCCTAGGCCTCGATATCAGACTCTGAATGGGGAATGGATGTTTCCTGGTTTCACTTGCTAGGGAGTGTCCGCAGCCCTTACTCCGCCTATGGTGTTTCCTGAACCTGGTCTGTCCCGTGTCACGATCTTCATCTGTCAACACGGGGGACGAACAGTTGGCGTTGTCTGTAGATAACCAATTAATAACAGGAGTTGACGGCATTCCACCAACACCAGCCCCCGCCTGGCTCATCAGATGGTGTAGCCAAACGATAAGTTTACAGATATAAGCTTCAGTTACTGCCTTATCGGCATGGTGTAGTGTCTCAACCATCAGAATGCCAGTCTGGCGACCATGTTTCCAGCGTGCATCAAACCTACAAAGTTCAGTTAGAAAAGCTTAATAAATATATTAGGGGGGGCAAGCATCAGTGAGAGACGATAACTTACTCTGCATTTGCCCACTCTCCGACCCAGCCAAAGTTATGAAGAGCTCTACAAAGACCAAATTAAAACAGTCACGACCAGTCCCAAGTTACAAAGAAAACCAAATGTAAGTTTCAAACAATCAAATCATCGCAGAAATATACACGGAGCAAAAATAGCATCCGGTCACTTAAGCATTCATCATGATATTCCCAAACTGTTTTCTGTTGTAAGAGTTTCCACCTATACGCTCATTTTCAAGAAGGGTTACCAGATGTTATCAGGCCCAATTATGTAAAGAGTAGGAGCTTTACTTGGTTGTGTTACTTGCAACGGGAACAAGCCACTCAAATGTTTTCCCCATTTCAGCTTTGATTTGAGGGATGGTGAGCTGCATGAAACGCCGTTTGTTAAGGTAAATCTTCAACAGAAATTGCTTGAAAGGGAATAACTTTTGGAATAGCAGTGCAACAAAGACCATAGCTCACCTCAACTAACTGTAATTTTGAGCGCAAACCTGACGTTACACTGGACGGCAGCCCTTGATACAAAGTATCCCTCAACTTTTGAGCCACCAAACTTGATCGAGACAGAGACACCTGGGTGCATTCAGATATTAGCTCAGCACAAGCCCGTGACTAACAAGATTCAATATTGAGCATCTCCAAATGCCTTTTAATTTTCACACTCAATAGAAAAATGACCGACCTCTGGAACGAAAGTTGACAAAGATTGTTAAAAAATAATATGAGAATTCTCTAAGATCCCAAATATAAATCCTAATGAACAGCCTGTTTTATCTTCTTCCTCAAATAGGACATAGTTTATTAGTTTTGGGTGTAGAGTGGGATTTAAGCCTTAATGTTTAGGGTTTAAGGAAGTGAAATGAAAACAAACATGGCGTTCAAATGGCAAGGGATCCAAGAGTGGAGAATCCTGTTTAAGAAGCCTTTCGTGCACACTTGCATGTATATATAAAACAGAGTAATTTCAATCAGTCATATATAACAGAGGGACAAAATGGTGTCTGGTTTTTCATCGTTCCAATGCCCAGGAAGACTACATTATCGCACAGTGAAATTTCTGGGCAACTTTTATAAAGCTTACGTCCACATTTGAGTAGACTGACAAAAACGGCTGTAAAGAAACTGAACTAGTGTATAAGACTACATTCCCAGCTCGGCGAGTTAAAAGTCGATAAAAGAAACAGGAAAACACACTTAAATCCTTTAAAAAAATCATGAAATTTGGCTACTTGGCTTTTTGCCTCTGCCTCCAAATGACTTCTCTAAAAGCTTTAGCAAATATTGATCTTAGTTCTATCTATTCACTTGTCCTTGACATCAGAGGTTGTTGAGAAATGGACGATAATATACGCAGATCAATTATGTCAGGTAATATGTAAAGCATGCATTAGGCCTAGCACATTTATGAATTACCTGTTCTGATATCATTATTAACATTGAAGCCTCTAACCTGAAACCAATTGGCAAGTAGTCGACTGATCTAGCTCCTATGCATCGAGAAGCAGGGGTCAGAATGCCCAACTTCGGATATCCTATTTTCAAGAGAATCTTGCATGGAAGTAGTCTTCAGTAGCCTCCATAACCTTAATGGTCTTTGCGGAAAGGGTATACTATTTCCTAGACACGCACTCATTAGAATGGAGCTTATACCTATACAGAATTGCCTAGATTACCAAGTTAAAATAATTGCTGGTGGCCAGGTCTAGTGTGAGGCAGAACTTCACGCCAGGAGTCATGGTGGTGATCTCGAGCTTCGTGTGCTATGATCTTTGTTTGCAGTTTAGTTGTCCTATGAGGTTGAGCTTTGACAACAAAGCAACACATGATATTTCTAATAAATGCAAATAGACTCCACAACTTCTGCAAGCTATGCTGATTTCAATTTCGGCTCATTGATGGACTAATAGTGGAATAAATTGTAGAGATGATACAAGTTTATAGAGCATAAGAAAGGAAAAGCATCACCAATGGTAAAATAAAATGAAAAAAGGTTTAAATAGCAGGCGATTCAATCACTTACGAGTGTGTTAATTTGTGAAATAATACTTGCATAATGTAATGCAATACCAGCAGGCCCCAACTTCTTATAGTTCCTCTCAGAACTTTCCACTCGTTCTTCAGCTGCAGGGGAGAAGGGAGACATATCAATATCTTTAAAGCCACAAAGAGACGAGTAATCTGATTTGTAAAGTCTAGATGTAAGATAACATAATCAATAGTTTTCTTTCAGAACGAAAGAAGTATTTGCCTATCACATGCTTCTAGATCCATTGCAACAGTCTTTTTATCAAGTTGTTATAACATCAACGAAAATAGTATTGAGTATGAAAGGACAAACAAGGCAGGGCTATGATTTGGATATTTCATTTTTTAACACATACCAGCACTGCCAAAAGCTTCATGAATCATTACATGTAATAAGTGTACAACGTCTACAAGCTTCTGCACAACCTGTGAACACAAGATTTTAGATTGTGTTTCTGGAATATCCTTCACCAGATACTACTTCTGGAGTGAATACATGGGTGATAATATAGGAAACAGGAAAACCCATCAAGGTTGATTATCAATACTCGGACGCATTAAATTCTACATATTCCTTCCTGTATGCATCTAGAAAGAGTTCAATAAAGCATAATGACTTGCTACCTCTTCAAAAGTCTTAGACCAGAGTGATTTGTTCTTCAAACTGCTGACAAGCTTCACTTGCTTCGCTTTTGAAATTGCAAGGTCTCCTGCATGTCAAGAAATTATTCAAACCATATGATGAAAATTTCTGATTTTCCTTATGGCTACAAATATAAAAGTAAGAAAGAATCTAGTTTAATAATTTAATAATCTACAGAAAGAAATTCAACTTGATACAGTAGCAGCGGTTCCAAGCTCTTTAGACTCATCCATCATAAATAAGAAACAAGTTTTCATTTTTACCGCAATGCCATAATGTAAAATAAAATGAAATTTGCCTAAAGAACAAACCGCAGGATACCTCTTCTAGCAGCATTTGAACTATCATTTTTAAGCTTTTGCAGATAATCTTGTTCCATTTTGTCCAGCAAGTGCAACTCATGAAATAATTCCTGGAACCACAGAACAAATTTGTCTTTCCATCAGTAGAGTTCAAAAAGGAAACAATACATGTATACCATAAACTTTGCTGTTAAGTATTTGTCTCGTCAACATCGTGCCTATTATATACAATTAAAATGAGAGACACAGACACACACACAGATCTATCCCCTTGGGTTCATAAGCCTTCAACTAGTTAACGATCTAAGGAGTTACTATTCATAATTTTTCTATTTATGGGCACAGTTGTACTGGAATATGGAATCCCTAGTAATGTTCCTTGAGTTCAACCACATTATGTTCTCCTCTCTTTTTTCACCCACATTAGATTAAGGACCTGAGAATACTGCAACGTTACCACAGTTTATGGTCTAATATCTGATACTTGAAGAGAGTTGAGGTTCCACCATAAAACCAATTGGCAATATGAGGAATTCTTTCTCCCATCATGTGGGATTCATTCTCAACAAGCCCCCACACTTATGGTCAATTTTCAAGCCAAACAAATGGACAACATAAACGGGGTGACGTGGAGCACGTGTGGCTGTTGGGCTTCACACGTGGGGCAACCTGCTCTAATCCCATGAAGAAAGTTGAGGTTCCACTTCCACCATAAAACCAATTGGAAATATGGGAAGTAGCCCAACTCTTTATAAGCCCATGCAAGGTCCCTTGTCCCATCAATGTGGGATTCATTCTCAACAATACAGCAGGGGCTCTTTTCTACTGTTTACTTACGGCTTATTATCCGTCTATCTATAGTGCAACTATAAGAAAAATCTCAGCAAAACAAGTGAAGTGAAATTTATAGAGAAGTACACGTAATTCTGATCCAGAACTTCAAATAAATGCACTCTTTAGCATAGGTGCATGTGACTAAAGTCCCCTGATTTGGCGATAAAAGTGTGCCTCAATGTAATCCCCCTGAAGTCTTAACAGATGCTTAGCTTGACCCAAAGGATGAGCATACAATTACTTCTAAATACTTGTGCAACGTAACTTATGCTGGACCAAGGACAACCGGCCAATCATTTCCATCACTCATTTACCATCTAATGCGAAATCCTCTTCAGTTTACCTTCTAACAAAGTTTTAGTCTCAAAACTACTAAAACCAACAAATACTCAATGTGATTTGCAATTAATCTAGGTTGACCTCTATCCCACAGCAATATAATAGCCGGAGCAATAATAGCTGCAACAAGCCTTGCCTATTTCTCAATTGAATGCGTAAAGCAAGCAAAATGCTAAAGGAAAATCAGATAAATAAAGAGAGAATGGTGGCTGGTGAATGACTAAAGTGAAGCACTAGCTACTTGTTTGAATACATAAAGAAACAAAAACTTTTCCCCTGCATTTCACACATTCCTTTCTGATAACATTCATGCCAAAAGAGAATTGTTGACAGGCATAATGGCATCGGTTCATATTTAACTAGCATTTTTTTAAGCAGTACTGCTATGGCAATGACTTTTTAGCAATAAATTTGTGCAGTTCCACTAAAGGTAAATAGATTGAGTGCACTTCCAAGAGTCAATCTGAAAAAAAAACTTTAAACGGAAAACCAGACTATACAGGCACTTACTTATTCAGGTAATGGTGTGAAGCGTAAAAATAAGACAATGAATGTTTTCTCCATCCTATTCCTTAAGAGAAAATAAAATGTTAGGTAGAAAACTCATTTAACCACTACCCAGAGATAAGAGCATGCATATAACGTCTTCCAAGGGAAAGAAAAGGATTTTGTGTTCTGATATTGTTTAAACTTGCCCCGAACTGTGATAAACAGATATACGAATTTTTAAGCTAACCCATTAACAAATACAAGTGTAACTAAGAGAGCAGCATTTTCTATAAAACATTAATACGTCAATACTCACTGCTGTTGATTGAACAAAAGCCATCAATTCTTTCATATCTGTCTGAGCTTGCTTCTTAAAATGCTTCTGTTGTGTATCATTTGAACCAATCCTAATAGAATGCACAATTCCAGATGGAACACATCAGAATCTCAGTTAAAATGTTGCAAATAACCAAGAAAGTAAATAGTCACAAAATTCCATTAGTATTACTGTTTAAAGTAGAGATCCAGATTATGAAACGTTGGATCTTTCGAATAGTTTCCAAAGCGCACTACATCTCTGATGAATAATTTCAGTTCTTCTCTGCCAAACCAAAACAGGATAACATTATTCAATTGATTTAAAAACCATGTAAGGAAATAATCAGAAAATTAACGGTAATTAATAAACAACAACAAATAGTATTATTCTGACCAACCACCTCTTGTCAGCAGCAGCAATTCTCAGGAGCTCATCCATGTCTGTAGATATTAATGTTTGCACCCCTTTTGATGGTAACACAACCTCCTTTAAATGTCTGATGTTATCCTCTGAAAGGGATTGCATTAGGTTGCCACCCTTCACAATTGTATTCGCTACTTCAAAAGCCAAAATTGAAATTTTATTCCCTTTTTGTGGAACGGCTGAGGCAAAATCAGTTGAGCTCAAATTTTTCATGCCACTACCAAGCTTGTCTAGAATTTCGATACCCTTGCCCAAAAGCGAGCTTACTTCTGAAACCTATAAAACAAAAGAAACTTCGTTAGTCTCTCAAAAACTTTTCCATAACCTTTTCAATATTCAGACCGACTATAACTCAGGCCTTACAATATATAATTAAATAACGGCAGTAAAGTACTAGCAAACTACGCTGTCAATCGGCATAATAATGTTAGCGAGCATTTAGGTTCAGAAACATCTTTATTGACCATCTCTCCATCAACATAAATAATGTTTACCTCTCCTCTTTTAATACTTTGTCAAGAAAAAGTTAACACAGAGAAACATGTGATAACTGATAAGGACATCAACCCATGTATGGGAAGACTACCGATATTCGTTTTGCATTTACAGACAGTTACATGAGTAAGAAAACATAGTTGGTGGATCAATCCGAAACTATTTCCGGGTAGAATGGTTCATACAATCGGGAAGGAGTGGCCTGAATTTGCAGTTTCCCATACTTACAAAACTTAAGATCCAGTTGATTTTATTTCATCTACATTGTTTAGGGATAAATATTGTATCTTCATTTTTCACGAACTACCAGTAGCAGATATTTTCTCGCCTTCTCGGTAATGAAAAACAATTTCTGAGACAAGGATGAATGACAAACCAAAAACATGAATGAGACACCAAAAATAGTTTTGAGATTAATGTTCAAAAACATGAATGAGACAAAAAGCCATACGACAAGGATGTACTAACCCCTTCAATCATCTTACACACAATTGTGGGTATAAAGAAACTTTATAAGAACCATGTGACATTGGCACAAAGGAGATAGACAAAAACACCAAAAAACTAGTCTAAAATTTAGCTGAATCAAAAGATCATCAATGATGGGAAAGGAAGAAGGATTAAAAGGCATCTCATAAAGGGATAAAAGAAACTTCAACTTAGAGGGAAATTGTCAATATGCCCACAATTCGTAGCATTGCTTTAACACCATAGTATCACACACAGAGAGATCATACTCCAAACATCATTCCGTCGCCAAAAACAGTTTCACAAGTGGAAATGAATGTTATGGTACATAACTTCTCAAATATGTGCCACCTTTTGCGAAGCTTATGCTTCGCTTTGCAAAACCTCATTTGCTATAAGTTAAATAACATATTCTCAAACACTTATAAAACTGTTCTTGAAATAAAAATCCAAAAACTAAGGACCCATTTGATAACCATTTGATGTTTAGATTTTAGGTTTTTGCGTTTTGTGCTTAAGATATGCGGAAATTATATGGGGGGGGAAATGGGAAGTGAAGAAGAGTGGGAAGGATGGTCGCATAGGTGTAGAAGAGATGTATCAGAAACCGCAGACAAAATAAAAACTAAAAACCAATATCTAATTTAAGTTGTTTTCACTTTCGAAGATTTTGTTTCATCCATTGTTCTTTATTTATTCCCCTTCCTCTAGCTATCATTCTTCATCACTCCTTTTCATCCATATACTGTATCATATCTCATACACGAAAAGTAAAAACTAAACAAAAAACCAAATAGTTATCAAAAGGGTCCTAAACTTTGAGATTGATATCTCACTAAGAATATCAAACGTAACTTTCAGGATTGCTAGTGATATGATCACCGAAACGGCTCCAAATTTCGGGCAGTGGAGTGAGCCAAGTGCAATTCTGTGGTTTGAAACTCGGCAGAAAACACACACAACCACAAGAAATGTTCATCGATTTTACATCTGCACACCTTTTAATCAATAAGACAGTACCAATCCAGTTTCCAACAACAACAACAACAACAACAACAAAATTCCAATTTCCAACAGACCAGATAAGTAAAACAAAGTAGGGAAATTAGACCAAGGTGAAGAATTTACCTTTGGAGCAGCATTTTGCTTAGGAAAGCAAGGAAACCCATCATTGATTCCTTCGTCAGACCCATTGCCACCATATTCGTGATGGTTATTGTCAAAAACTATATCCACTTGTTGTACTTTGGGCGGCTTCTTCACCATGTTCACAATCCCGCCCATTAATGTTGAAAGAATTCAAGCCCAAATCAGTAGCAATTCCGGAAGATGTGAACAGTGAATGTGTCTATAGAGAGAGAGTGAGAGAGGAGGCAATGGGAATGACTGAAAAAAACTAAAACTAAAAGGTAACTTAAATAGTATCATAATTGATTTTTTTAGTATAAAAATCTGATTTTTTGTTAAAATTAACAGTACTTTTCGTTAAAAAATGAATGAACGAAGGTGAAACGAGAAGAAGACTAAGAAAATTCTCGGACGACTTTTGGGGGAGATGTCTATATGTTTTAGCGCCTTTTTTTTCCCTTACCATGCAAGCGCAGGAGGAGTTGTCTTCTTTTCTCCGCGGTTACCAGGTAGGATCCTTTTCCAACATTGTAGCTCGCCAAATAAGGCCTCGTTTGGATTGGTATGAGAGTACGAATTTTATATCTGGAAAAAAAAAGTTATTCATTTTAATCTTTTTAAAATATGAGAATGAAATGTTATTACGATTGTAGTATTTCTCTTTACTTGTAAGTGAGATGTCATATATTTGATTCTCATAAAAAACGAGTTTGAACCGCATTATACCCTACTCTTTAGGGTAGATTATATTATTTGTTAAAAAAAAAATGACTTCCATTGATCTTTGAACTTTAAATTATTTTGAATTTAGAGCGTTATTTATTTCAGTCTAATTCACAATACTAAATGAGCCTTAATAATTTCTTTTTCCGGTTACTAATACTATAATTTAATAATGTTTTTCACCACTTATAACTGACACGTCTTAAATCCAGCTCTTATAAAGACAATTTCAAAATCAAAGTATGATTAGTCCATATACAACCTCCTTCACCCTAATAATCCTTGCATTTAAAAAAATAAAAAATAAATAAAATAAAATAAAAAACATAAAGAAGCTGTCCTTTTTCCTTAACCGCCAAGCACAAGTCAAAACATGACAACTAAAACTCTACTCATGATAAAGATAGTTCAAAATATGGAACGCATTTCGCTTTCGTCAGTAATCACCCCAGAACAACATACACGAGATTTCAATTTCCAAATAAGAGACGAGTCAACTTTAAAACTGAGAGTTGAGACAACTTTACGCTTGCTCGTATCTTGATATTTTGCGCGTTTTTTCTTCTTTTAATGTAACGCCCGCACAACACTTGTAAATGCATGTAATGTCCCTTCTACCATTTTTCACGGGATTAATGGATGTAAGCGCCGCAGATGAACTTTGGATAAAATGTTATCCTATCAAGTTAATTGTTGGTGTATTTTGAGAGAGCAAGGGAGGAGCATGAACTTTGGATTATTAATTGAACATTCTGTACACATTAGCTACTAAGGAAAGCTATAAACCAGCATCTTTTCCATCTACAGAAATTTAACTTACATTGATCAAAATACACTTCTCACCCTACATTTGACATTCAAAACGGCCATGACGTCTCTCGTTTCTCAGCACCTATGCCCGCTTCCATAACATCGCCACCGCCATGACAACGAGCACACGACAAGGACAAATGCCGCAGATGAACCTACTAGGCATACATACACAAGAACCACGCCTGTGCATTCAAATACTTCGAATTGTGTCCACCCTATCAATGACATCCAGTGCTTTGCTCCGGTCAAAATCAAAGTCAATGATAGGAACGGAGGATGGCCTCCTGATTGGAAATGGATCCTTTCTACGTTCACTTGTCGGGGAGTGGTTGCTACTCTTGCTCAGCCGGTTATGCTTGCTGAACCTGGTCCTTGAGGTGTCAAATTCTTGACTCTTACTAATCCCCGGTGTCAGTTTTCTCTTACTTACATATCGAAGCATTTCTTGGTCTTCCACTGTTAATATGGGTGATGAGCAGTTGGTTTTGTTCATACATAACTGAATTGCCTTCTGGTTGGGGGAGCAAAGAGGGGATTTAACAGGAGATCTAATTCCACAGTTTCCAACCCTCGTTTGGTTGA
>JADOBS010300623.1:0-10956 GCA_015708375.1 Cydonia oblonga | reverse complement strand
AAAAAAGGGGTACATTTTACATATAACAAAGTGATACATTTATGAAGAAAAATGGGTACATTATAAATGAATTATGAGTATAAATAAAATTTTTAAAATATGGGCACAAAATGAAATTAATATATGAGTAGAAATTAAAACTAAAAAGAACAGAAATTAAAAAAAAGGTTGCAAATTAAAAATGGTACAAACTAAAAATAGAAATATATAATACAAGGTTTAACCATAAATATAAATATACCAACTGTAACGTTTTTAACACTAAATGAGTACATCTTAAAAATAAAATTTAATTATGTTGGTATGTAAATAATTTATTTTAAAATTTAATTATGTTGGCATGTAAATAATTTATAATTGAATAATGACGTTCATTAAAGTAATCAGTGGTTATATGTCAGGGAGAGGCCCAAAACGAGGAAAGTTCAAGTCAAGGTGTACATCGGCCTAACTACACAAAGCAATCAGTCGTTATACAAGTGGTCTTGAGGGAAGAGGAATCCAACACATGACATTGAGCCCAAAAAACAAATGATTTTAATCAATTAAATTACAAGCCGGCCCAAATTATCCTACTAGCCTAACTCAAACCCTTTACCCCAGAAAACATAATTTTTATTTTTATTTTTATTTTGCCCTTTACATCCTCATTCCCGACTCTTATGCTTGTCCGGTGTCGCTCGACTCTTCTCGTTATCCCAACTTATTTCTGCTATTTTTGGTTCCTCCTTCACTTGTTCTTTCCCACTTCCTGATTTTCTTCTTCTTCTGGTCCAACCTCCAAGAGTTGGACTTCTTCTTCGCTAAAGCTTATGGGGTCGTCTAACTAGGTGCATCTTTACGTGCTTATGAATGAAATTCACTCTATTTTCGAGTTATGTTTAGAGATTTGCATTCCTCTATTTGACTAGTTGTGTATGATTTGGGGAAATAACATATAAACCAAACTGTACACCATTAGCGCCCAAGAGCTGATACATGTACTTTCTCATCGCGGACAAAGACCACCAAGCATGCCTCATGCCACATGCATTTATCAAGGATTTCAAGAGCAATCTCACGTCCAAATCACCAGACACACTGAACATGCCTCTCATCAAAGTGCTAACCCACGTCCATCTTATCACACAGAGCTACTTTTCTGTGTTACATGACTCCTCCTATGATAGCAGCCAACAGTGAATATATATGATCAGAAGTCGGAACCCAAAGTACAGCTTTATGGAAATTTTGAGCATATTTCGGAGCCAGTGAAAACTGACACATAAAAGCTGATTTGACATCTAGACCAACCTCTTCTTGCTCAACAGTCTCGCACAATATTTCGAACTATGCAAGATTTTTACAGAAGATTTACCTGCTCTAGCAACTATTGATTGTAGGAGGAGGATTGTCTGTCTTTCCACTTCCGGTGCCCTTTTATGCTTTTTGTTTTGTGTGGTCACGGTTAAGCCACGTCAACAGTTTATATTATTATTATTTTTTTTATAGAAATAATAAAACAAAAATGAATAGTAATATAAAATATTGACATGGCTTTATTGTGACCACACAAATAGGAAGACATGGGAGGACACCGAAAGTGGGAGGGCAGACAATCCTCCTCCTTGATTGTAATATAAAGAAAAGAAAATGCGACACCTGAGGGGAGAATAAAACAAGTGATTCAGGATATATGAACTGTTTTTCAAAGTAAATAAAATTTTGTGTATATTATCTTACAAATAAAAAATGGATTGACTTTCACACATCATTTTTAATTTCTCACATATTTTTTTATTGCTGACTATTAGATTGAACAAAAAAATGAAAACGGACATTATTAAACATGAATGTGTAAAATGAAAAAATGTGCATGTCTATAATGTTTCATAAAAAAAAATAAAAAAAAATAAAAAAAGTGGTACCTATATAATTGTGAGTGACTCAAATTGTAAGGCAGAAAACACAAAACCGAAAAAATATAAAGAGATAGTGTCAGAATAGTAACTTGCTAGCTGTTCCAGCAAATCAAATTGGGCCAATCACAACAGTTCTTAATTGAATGGACCCTGAGTTTGAGCCTTCTGCCATGAAATGTTGGATAGAACAGTGTCGAAGCACAAGTGTTTTGAGCGCAGGACATTTGTATATACTGTATATTTCATTTTCCTTGCACTATCCGCACTATAATGATGTGATGTACATTATTGGTCCTGAATGTTTAAATTCTAGAGAGAGTAATAATTTAATATGGTATCATAACTTTTTTAAAGTGCACAATCTTTCTAATATGTATGCTAATGCGATGGGTGACTGCATATGCCATGCCCCAATGAAAACTTTCTCGTCACAAAGTGAACTACTGACTAGTTCTAGTTAATATTTTGAAGGCAATTTACTTGAATGTGAATGATTTTCATATTCCTTTTTTTACCTCATGAACTCTACACTCTAATGTTGTTCATTGATTTTCATCTCTTCCACTAATTTATTTAATGCAATGACTAGAAAAGAAAGAAAAGAGTGCAAGAGGTGCAAAGAGAGTGTCATTTCTCTCACCCAATTATAATGAAACCTTATGTGCATAATTGAGATATAATCATTTCATTATAGGTAAGTTGGTTAATCTTCCAGACTGGAAAATTGTAGACATGATTAGGGAAAGAACCTCACACCAACCATACACATAAGATAAGAACAAAGCATACCTCCCTTATACCAGCAATAGCGTTATTGACCATCACACTTCACACAGGAAGGCACTTAATCATACGATTGTTTGCAATTTAAATAAAGAGGACCACATATCTCTGCCAACTTGATTGCTGAAATGAAAGAGGAATTTACACGCTTTGTAATCTTTGGATTCTGCTAGTTGGTCTACATTAAGGGGGCCTCCCACATATCCTAAATTCCTCTTTCTTTCCACTAAAATAATTTGATCCTTGAGGTTGGTATGTCTTTCTCTATTAAGCAACAATGAACCTCCCAATTATTCAATTCAATTTAGGTGGGAAAAGGTCTTTTGAGAAAATTAGAAAATACAAAGTGGTGATTCAGCAATAATGCTAATAATAATGTCTTCAAGTCATTTGAAACACTTTTGATCAGGGAAAAAAAATTTGCACACACTTTTCAAGATGTTGCCGTAATATCTTGAACTAATAATATAATAATATGTATTAAAAATTTTCAACTTAACATAGTATTACTGATTCGAATTTTCGTTGTAGAGTCTTTTACAATATAATATAATTGAGTCACTTCCTCTTCGACAAGCTCAATGGGACAAACCATAAAGGAAAAGGAAGGTAAAGTAAAGCAATGCTTTCAAATTTTAATTGAATATGGTTATGTAACATTAACAAATCATGTAACTTCCCCAATATTACATCTAACATTTCTATCTCACAAAAAAACTAAAAACTTGCAAAAATCCAAAGAAAAAACTTGGCTTATGGCTCCAAATAAACAGGCAGAATTGCATTTCGGGTTCCCCTACCATTGCCAAAAGAAAAGAAAGATCTTCTAACTCTACCACTACCAGTACTACTGCAACCTTCAATGGGACTGACCTCATTGACTTGGCTTTGCTGCTGCATTGCCTCTTGAACTGCCAAATAAAGCTGCCTATCAGCTGATGAGTCCATTGAGAAAGACCTCCTTATTGGTTGGATTGAAAACTGCTCATCTTTCCCTCTAATATCAATGCATTCATCCCCCATGCTTGTAACCTTGTTGTGAAACTTTCTTCCAAATTTCTTGGGCAAAACTTTATGTTCCAATTTCCTTGGTGAAGGACTAATAGACCTTACTGATAGTGATAACGCCCCGGAATTCAATATTTCTTGTCTTCCAAGCATTGGTTGCTCCATCGAGTTATCGTTGCTCAATTCGATCACCACGTAGTCTTCATCACCGCCACTGAGGCTACCTGCGTATGGACTTGGATCTCGGGGAGAAGAGCTTGGAGCGACAGTTCGACCGAAAGGATATCGGGGTGCAGTTGAAATGCTTGTTCTACAAAGTGGGCAATTGGCATTGCTTTGAAGCCAAACATCAATGCAATCGATGTGGAAAACGTGGCTGCAGTTTGGTAGGATGCGAAGCTTCTCGTCTTCATGAAACTCATTCAAGCAAACCGCACATTCGTAAAAGCTTCCCTCTCCAAGTCCTCTGTAATTTCCGTCTTTCTTGAATTGCAACAATGGGATTGATCTGATCACCGCCTCGTCAAGCCCCCGGGTCTCTATCCCAGGGGAGTACACCATTAGCTGGTCTTCGTCCCGCGTATTACGCGACAATGAGAATCGTCCGAGGATATCGACTCGGTGCCAGTTGAGGCAGCATTTGATAACAAAGATGTAGTAGCTGACGAGCAAGAAAGCTGTGGCTATAATTCCTATTACGGCAACCGCTATAATTGGGAAGCTTGTGCCGGAATGGTGAATCGGAGTTCCAAAAATGGAGCTTCCTGGAGTTGTTGGAGGAAGAGCTTGTGACACGTGGATCAAGTAGCTTTTGCTTCCAAGATCCATGAAAAAAATGAGATATGAACAATAAAACTAAATGGGGTTTTCTTCCTAGATCTTGAAACTTATAAGCGAACGAAAATTTCACCCTTGCACCTGATGTCCTGAGTATAAAACCCCTCTCCTCCAATACAAGAAAAATACACAAAAAAAATATGAAACTCACAAGAAGTGAGATTTCCAAAGATCTAAAAACCCAGATTTATTTGAGTTTTTGAGTTGATGAAGTATGGATTTGGAAAGGTGGGTTCAAAGTAAAATGGAAGAATGAGCTAGAAACAATGAGAAGAAAGAAAACGAGGGAAAACCCAGGTGGAAATAAATGATGAGAGGAACATGGAAGGAGCCTGAAATTCAATGAAAATGTGCTCTCTGCTCATTTTTTTTCTTCTTTCTTTTTAATGTTGGGGAGGGGGTCTTGGAGTTGAGAGGTCTAGTCTCAGGGACCTTACGTGGAGTTGGTGAAGTTTTCTTGGCTTCCCACGAGAAATTTGAGTAGAATAATTGCCCAAGTGTCTCGATATTGGTAGATTATTATTTTAAAATTGATGTTACAGAATCGAATGGTAGATTGGTAGTGTGGAGATACTAGTACTATATATTAAATTGTGCTTGTGTAGAAATGGACAGCTCTTCATCATGGCTTTGCATTTTTTATATATACATGAATTATTATTTACTTGGTTTTGGATCAACCCAAAAATGAATTAAGATAAACCCATTAATCTTAAAGTACATTAGTATCGAACATGTCAATAATAAGAGGATCATGCCGTTCCTAGCTGTAGTTAATTGGCTTCGAAACTTTGAAGGTGAGACATTTTTTAGTGCGACAGTCATACTGTTATATGTGATATTTATTTATTTAATTTGTAATGCGTATATTAGTATATTAATATAATATGTATAATCGTTCACTCATGTTATAATATGTGAATTAGTAAAATTAACCAGCACAATTTCACTATCATATATATTAAAAATACTTGGCTTCATACATTATGTTCCATTTCTTATTTGAAGGTAAATCACAATTCTATCTGTATGCATAAATTTTTATTTTTTATTTTTTATTCCTTGAGTTATTTTTACATGTGTATCAAACTAAACATTATAAAAACTGTAATTTGCAAAATAAAGATGGATAACTCTTTACACGCGTAAGAAACCAAACATTCTTGATACAAAATTTCTCATGTGGATTAGTAAGGGTTTTTTTATTTTTTTAAACAAGTAAAAATAGAAGGGTAAAACCTTGACTTTCAACGTAATCGTGCATTCACAATCATAATCAATCATAAAGCAGAAAGTCTCACGCCCACATGCAACCCACCATTGAATTTCTTGACCAAAGAGGCCTTGGCCGTTTGGTTAATCCATGCATGTTTGAGTTTGCATCCACATACCCGCTATACCAATTTCAAAAGCTCTCTGTACCAAAAGTACTATAGTAGCCTACACGTTTGGGGGTAGGTCCCAATTAAAAAGCTATTTTTCATGGAGAAGTCAAATCCACACACCGTCCATACCAAGAACACACGAAAAAGAAAAGGAAAAACAAAAGAACCGACACCCCCCCTTCAAACGTGCAGTCGTGTTGACAAAGAGTTTAGCCCTTAGGTAAGAAAGAGAAATGGTAGCTTCTTTTTTCTTAGTCAAAGGTTGAGCCTCTGCCGAAGAAATCTCCCATACATTTTCTCCAAATTTTCCAAACAATACCAAACTTTTTGATCATATCAAGATCACGTCACTATCACCTAATGTTTTAAATAGAAATCTGAAAGCCAAAAGCTACAAGCTAAAAGCGTCTCTTTATTTAATCAATCGTGACAAAGAAACGTATAATATTTCATGGTTTGAGTGAGCTGGATGACGACCAAATCTATGTGATTAGTGCACATATTTTGTTAATCAAAAACATAAAAATGGAAATGCTATGAAGACTCCCTCTAGCCATGTATTTTTATGAATACTTTCTTTTTGGGGCGTATCTTCGTAGCGTTTTTCAACAAAAATGGGATCATATATACCAACATATATGTGACTAGAAGTAGACGACTGCTGGCCTTGAGAGAAACATGACCACATTATTTATTGACCTCGCAACCTTTCTTCACTTCATTGCTGCGCTCAGAACCTATCCGTATTGCATAACCCCTCTTTGCATGGTTTACATCTTCGTTTCACTAGCTATCGTTCAATGCCTTGCTTCTTCGACTAATGATTGGTGAAGAGAAGAGTACCCTAAATCAACACACTGTTAATTTATATTTTAAAGGTTTTTCTAATTAAAAAAAAATGTAATTTATTATCCACATTCAACTCGACTTTAAAAGTTTCTTCGTATGTGATTCTATGATTTTACTTATGAAGATCAGTTTTCTTACAAGTATAATGTTTCCTCTTAAAACTGCTATATATGTTTACTTTGGCTCTAATATACTAGTCATCTTATACGTATGTATGTGTGTGTTACTAGGTTTTTTGGTATTCAATACTTCTATCGATCTAAAATGAGTTCATCGAACTTCAAGCAACCCTGTCTAGCTTGTTCTACAAGTATGCTGACCTAGGTTTGACCATTAAACAGTGTTGCCTTGTACTAAGGATTATATATTTCCTACCTAAACATCTTATCGTTAATTCTTATTAGTTCTAAGTATCCTGATTATTGACCTCCCTTTATTACTAATCATGCATATATTGCATGGCTCTTTGGATCAATCGATCAGACTGTTGATATAAATTAACAAATATGGTGCAAAGTGGACCATCGATATGAAGCTGGCATACGTAAAATATATTATAATACTTTTAATAGTAAAAAAGCAAATCTACCTACAATGCAGTTCTGTAAAAAATAATAAAATGTATATTTTGTACGAAGTGATTAAAAATGAAAATCGGAAAATTAATTGAGAAGTTGAGCACATTGAATGGAACTTGGAAGATGGCAACAGCTGTAGATTAAAACAAATTTCTAGGAGAGGGAGTTACAGACGTCAAGAGACGTGAATATCCTTAATGTTTTCAGCCAGAGGTCTACTTGCTTGTGCGTTGACTCAGTCTGTTCAAATCAAATGATTTTATATTTTAAATTTTTTTTAGAGGTTTTTGAATATTAATCATTGTAAAAGATTAAAATTAAAAAAAAAAACTGGTGTTAGAGTACATATTCAATTTAATCCCTTGAAGGTACTTTTATCAAAATTTATATTCAATTTTTGTTATTTAATGTGTATTTTTATTTAATCTCTCCACATTAAATTTTGTATGTTCTTCATTTAGGTACATTAATATATTTGAATATTTTGGTATATCTATCGATACAAACATATAGATACATTAATTTATCGATACAAACATATACATGTATTTCGGTACATACATTTTGGTATACACATTTGAGATTTTTTTTTTGAGTATAACGATATATTTTACACTAAGGCGAGGGGGTTCAGCTAAGTCACACAATGGACAACTTAATTTGGTATCGAATTCGCCATCCACGAGATTCGAGCATAATACCTTTCATTTGAGTATTGACTTTTAGGTACATTAATTAATTATACTATATTTTGGTACATACATTTCGGTACGTACATTTTGGTACGTACATTTTGGTACATACATTTCGGTATTGACATTTAGGTACATTAATTCAATATAATATATTTCGGTATGTACATTTCAGTAGATACATTTCGATACATATATTTCGGTACATACATTTTGGTACGTACATTTCAGTATGTATATTTCGATACGTACATTTCGATATGTATATTTCGGTACATACATTTCGGTACCCATATTTCGGTACATACATTTTGGTACGTACATTTTGGTAACTATATTTCGGTATGTACATTTTGGTAGGTATATTTCGGTACATACATTTCGGTACATATATTTCGGTACATACATTTCGATACGTACATTTTAGTACATACATTTCGGTACATATATTTCGGTACATACATTTTGATACATACATTTTAGTACATACATTTCTGACACACCCCGTCCCAAGGAGGGCGTGCTGGCCATCACGTGAGAGTGACGTAACCATGTGCACAGTGCGGAAGCTAAGAAGATAAATATAATTTTGAATAATGAAAAACGGAATTACTAGAAATACTAGCCAAGAAATGAATGCCAGTGTGAGTTTAAGTGTATAAATACACCTTCAGAGCAGTAAGAATGACTCGTTGCAGTCAAGTAAAACAATTACTAAGATATAACACTCGAAGGTGAATCCTACTTTTGTGAATTCTGTCAAAACACCGTTGGATTCCTCGTGGCCACCAAAACTCTCCTACCTAGAACCTGGAGGGGCGAAAAACAAAACGCGTGAGTGGGCAAAAACAAAGGTTTTACAAAATCATTTCATTATCAACAGTTCTAACCCCTTGTCGTAAAACCTGTATAAATTCCCAGAAAATAGTATATGCAAGTATACTTAATCTCAACATACTCATCATTATCAAAATATGCGATCAAATCATGAATATGTCATGCCATGTAAAACATACTCGATGAAATAAAAATCATATATATGTGTCATGCATTTGCCATGCCCAATATCACAATATAACAATTGTAAGCCAGGTGATGCAATTCATATAAATCATATGCTAGCCAAAGTCACTCAACGTGATCTTCACGGCAGAATCTAGAGCTCATCTCAATCTCATCTCAATCACATATTCATCATGTATATACGTCACATATCTCATCTCATATCTCATCATTTATATACATATCTGCACACAAGTCGAACCCACTTATAGTGATCTATACGATAGGCTAGGTGTATAATAATACGCTCTAGTGCTACAATCACGTGAAGCTGTGCAAAAGATCGCGGGTCACCTACAAGTCGAACCCACTTATAGTGGTCTATATGACAGGCTATGCATCTAACTTGGATCCAAGATGAGCGTGTGGTGCGGAAGGTGAATATACACGTGAAGGCAGTGCCCCTAACTTTGGGCTGGAGCACTAACACCGGGGTACAGATTATGAGCTCTAATATATCTAATCATCATCATCATCATCATCATATCTCATCACCATAACCAACATAATATACTCACCTGTAACTTACCTGGGCATCCGCAGCACCATGCAACGTTATGCATAAATATGATAATGCATATACTAAAATATGATGCAAGTATGACATGACATTTAAAATCACATTTCCTTTTAAAGTATGTTTTTTGGGAAAAACGTCAAGTATATACATATACTGAAAACAAAAGCCCACTCACCTGGAGTTCGCCCTACAACTCCCTAGCACAACACATCAAGGCACCATGACGATCGGCGCCTAGAACAATCATCAAATCATGCCTTAGAAATCATATCGATAGAATATATAACTTATATAAAACACGTCGCTACGTAGTTCGATCTGGAAGATCTGCAACTCAGATTTTCGATCCGTAACTTCTAGAGGTTCACAATATATCTATAGAATAACATCCTAAAATTCCATTACCATCCGATCCGCAACTCAGTGTTGTGAAATTCGAAACAATCTTTGCTCTTGTTGAACTTATTGACAAATTGTTATCGATTTTTTTTTACTATAGTGTTTTCCTCACTTGTCGACCTAGAAGAAATTAGTTTGGTGTAGAATGTTAATTATGAATAAAGTTTCTGACAAATGAACTGTTGTATCACCTTACCTTTTCTTTATGTCTTTCAAAGATGTTGAACATTTTGGAAATCCACGATGACGTGTTCCTTGAAATATTTGACTGTGTAAAAGCAGCATGATGGAGTAGTCGTTTATTTTTTTTTCCCCAATGGTTAGAACCGTATGAAATGAACTACCTTACTCATGACTTAGAGTCAACCTATATCATTTTTCTCTGAAAAACTGAATGGTAATTCTTCATAGAGAATTTGAAAATCAATAATTATGATGCTAAACCAATGCTACATTCATGTGGTGTTCCAATTGGTGATAGCTTTACTCTAGTGGAAGACTGTATTCTTCCAGCTCCAAAGCTTAAAGTCGGTATTAGTGAGGATTTCTTTCCTTTAAATGGGCGCTAAGATTTTAATAACAAGACGCTTGTGAAGCCAACTAAGTTAGAAGTGGGATGTTGTTAACTTCTTCGTATGATGTGATCTAAAAGTTCTCGTTCATGATATGATCAAGTGTGGAGATAGGAAAGGAATTAAAATTGAGGCTTCTTTTCTTGTGTTTGAATGGAATCCTCAATCTAGGCACGTCCCACCCTCGGTTAAAGTTGAAAGGATAATTGAGGAAATAAAATCCAACTTTCTGGACAACCACAATTTCTTCCTTAATTGCTTTAGAAGGATGATGGCATTATAAGAGAGCTGCTTCTAAACTTTATACATGTTCAAGCAAACAGAAACCCGAACAGATTATTATCTTGACGTATTTATATTTCACCGTGTA
>JADOBS010300622.1:0-10956 GCA_015708375.1 Cydonia oblonga | reverse complement strand
TTTTGTAAGTGTCAATATTCACTTATTTACAAGATATACAAGAAATTTACCTAAATCCGCCTAGGCCGCCTAGGCGCCCGCCTAGACCCCGCCACCCGACTAGCGCCTAGTGTTTTTTAGAACCTTGAGTATTACAAGTAAAATGAGATTTACAAAAATTTGAAAACAATTTAGACAAGATAACTTCAGAGGGGTGAGCTAATCTCTTGTGCCAAAGTTGGTTTTCATCTATGGACTTTGATTGAGCTTGGAAGGCCTAAGTAAAACAGGTGTTTATGCACAAACAGTAAAGTCCATTTATGAAGACCCCTTCACCAATCATCTTCATGGTGAGAACATCCTAAACATCACATTATCTGATGCGAAAATGGCAAAACAGTTTAGGGTGTTTGTGATCTTTCCAATTGACAGAAGTTGGAAAGGAAAGGTTGGTACATATAAGGCAGTGGAAGGTGTTTTGTGTGAGAGTAAGTTTATTTCTCCTTTTCCCAAAACTAAGACATTTTTTTTTTCCATTTCCAATAGACACATGTAAGGGACTTGAAATACGTTTAAATTGATGCACATTTGTGATTTTGTTTGTCATTTGATCTGTGGCTCCAGAATCAATTATCCAACAATCATTTTCAGTACTAGTTAACTAGGCATTATGAAGGCTTTAAGTATACCTGGTGCTTCATCCCATGGAACTTTCTCATTTCCAACAAGAAAGCCAACAAAATGTCCCAATATGGCTACATAACTATTCTTTTCATTGCCTTGAGCTTGTGAACCTCCTCTGTGTCCCTTACTTTGAAAATAAGTTGCAAACTCATTGATAAGTGACAATGGATTGGCAGTGAACTCCATGGATCCTTGTGAGATAATATAAGGATGAGCATTAGCAAGTTAGGCCTTGTAATGAGGTTGAAATTGTTGTGAGGACCTTGGTATCATTTTTCCATCTTTGCTGAACTTAGGTTTAAGTTTAGGATGAAGTTCCCAACACTTGTCTTCTACATGGCCAATGCCATTGTAATATTTGCATTTCAGGTGTGTATTTCTACCCTTGTACACCTTAGCCTCTAAGGTCTTGTAATTTCAGGCATATGCACAAGTCTCACTCAATCTTGAGCTGTGCTCCGTATTCATCACTTTCTTCCTTGCTTCTTTTCTTTGGATAGTTGCACAGACATTGTTGAAAGTGGGCAGTTCTTGACTCATCAAGATGTGACTCCTTAGATCCTCGTACTCAGAGCTCAAACTCCCTAATAGATGGTAGATTCTGTCTTCCTCGGCTCGTTTTAGAAGAATGGTAGGATCTGTGGTATGCGGAAGGTATACATCAATTTGAGGCATATGCACGAGTTTTAGTCAATCTTCAGCTGTGTTTGGTATTCATCACTTTTTTCCTTGCTTCTTCTCTTTGGATAGTTGCATAGACATTGTTGAAAGTGGGCAGTTCTTGACTCATCAAGATGTAATTCCTTAGATCCTCGTACTCAAAGCTCAAACTCCCTAATAGCTAGTGGATTATGCCTTCCTCGGCTCATTTTAGGACAATGGTAGGATCTGTGGTATGTGGAAGGTATTTATCCAACTCATTCCACATGGCCTTGAGGCTTCCCAGGTGTTGAACAAATGCTTTCTCTTCTTGTTGAGCACTGGCAACGTCATTCTTAAGATCAAAAACACATGCATAGTGTTTTAATTTCCATACATATCCTGCAAGGCTTTCCAAAGCTCACATGAACAATTGTAGTAGCTAAAAATCTCAGCAACATGTTTCTCTATGGTGTTGAGTAACAAAGACATGACAAGTTGATCCTTGCAAAGCCATGCACCATATGTAGAGAATGATCTGTCTGGAGCTTCAACGTTTCCATTTACAAACCATAATTTCCCTTTGCCTCCGAGAGTTAGAGAAACAGCTCGAGACCAAGGGAGATAATTAAACTCGTTCAAGAGAACTGAACATAGACGTTGATTGATGTTAACCTCGATGTCTGAGAAATTTGGGGAGAGACTATGCTGAGTTTCATCATCACGGTTCACTGGACTTTCTTCAGCCAAGAAAAATGCAGCAGCAAAAATGGCAGAGGCAAGTCACAAAGGAACCTGCTCTGATACCATGTAGATTTTCTGGTTTAAAGTTTCAATGTATATTTCATATATATGTGTACTAGAGTGAGACCGGGTATAAATCAGAAGAGAGAGGGAAGATAGATGGGAAGGATGGCTGCAACAATTAGGCGACAAAAAAGAAGAAGGCATGTTGCCTACATAATCTAAACCTTACACAAGGACATTACCCCAATCAGTCTACTCCCTTAAATCAAGGTGATGTGGTAGAAACTAACACACAAATTAAACCCTATAAATTATGCAATCGTAGTACAAGTAAGTAGGGATCGTTCTATTCCGAGGATTAGAAGGGATGCTAATCAAAACAAATTAAGCTTATAAAATTGTAAACTAAGTTAAACTAACAACAAAACAATGATTGGGGGGATTTTGGACGAATTTGACTAAAACAAATGTAAATGGCAGCAAGTAAATTAAGTTGTGAATGAAATATGGATGAAAGGATAGCTAAAGAATTCTTCTCCACACATGAATCATATGCATACAAATCGATTTCTAGTTATTCTTCCTATAAACCATGAATAACAATGCCCCAAATTAATTGTGAACTGCACTAATTAACTCTCAGATTTTCCTAAGTTCATTGAATTGGACTCAATGACGCAACCAAATTATTCTTCTCAAGTTCCCTAACTATGAAAAGCATGATAGAGATACATCGCAAAGATCATTACGTTCTGTGAAAATCTTAAGCATTGACAAAGTATTCGTAACTATGAAAAGCATGATACTCCTACCAAGAATTTACTTAACTCAATCATGACTAATGACTTTTACTACTTGCAAATATAAGTTCATAATGATTAAGTGAAATTCCCTTATATTGTAGCATCAAATTCCTGCATGCAAGCTAAGTGTGCACCCTTAATAAACATACAAGAATAAGTTCTCTATAAAGCAGATAAGTAAATCGCATGCATGTTTTATGAAATAATAACTAGATGTAATCAATTTATATAAAACATATGATCATGGCTTCAAATTCACCTCTAGCTAAAAAGAAACTTAGTTACACATGTTCATCATAACTGAAAATCAATCTAAAATAAACATTGAAACTTAAAACAAAGATAGAAAGAACTCTGAAAATTCCAGTAATTTCAATGGATGAATGGTAGGCGTGGCACACTCTAAATCGCTACATGAATTTCATATTTATTGGGGGGAGAACAGTTGAATCCAAGGTGGAAAGGGATTAGGTGTTTTGAGTTATTTTAGGACTGTAAGAATCAGGTAGAAAGTGTTGGAATGTGATTAGGATTCTTCCTTGCAGCTGGAGATAAGATAAGATAAGATTGAATAAGATAAGATAAGGTTGGTTAAGATAAGATAAGATAGGATAAGATAATATTCCTCTCCAAGTAGGATTACTCTTTCTTGTCTAATTCCTTGCCTTCCAAGCCTCAACTTTAATTTCTCCAGATTTTAGCACATGTCTAACACCTTTTAAACACCAAAAACGTCCAACCTATATGCTATCCACGCCTGCTATCCAATCCAAGTCCAAAACGGCTCCAAACTTAATTTATTACAATAAATGGAAATTAAGTAAAAAAATGCAAAGAAATAAGATAACAAGGTCGCATAAATATGCTCCTATCACAAGGGAAAGTTGATTTACAATAATACATTTAGCCTTACCCTTACCTTAGAGATTACATTAAGCCTTACCCTAGAGATTTACCCTAGGAGTCACCTTGGTAGCAGACTCTAGAGGCTGGGAAAGAACATACTTCAACAACAGTTATCCTTCTTTTTACAAAAGAAAGAAATAGAGACAATTGAAACTACAGTGACCGAAATGGAACTTTACTCAACCACTAAAAGCATGATTTGGCTATCATGCAGACCATCAACGATGTTCTTGTTGGCGTGGTTTCGTCAGGGCTATCAAGGTACCTAGATCACCAAACACCAAATGGTAATTAATGTCATTCTTGAATTTGGGTTCTGTTCTAGTGCTTGTGCTTCCCATTTGAAACAGATCAATTATCAATGTTAACCAAGTTATAGCTAAACTTAATTGTCCAGCTCTGCATGATGGAATTCGAATTACAGGCCTAGCTATGGTCAATTTAAGAGAGCAACCTGGATTGCAGGTTCGTCGTGATTTATAAACTTTCATTTATATTATATATATTGGTTCTTTTAAGAACTTTTTTAGGGTTCTTGCTATATTTTTTTCTTTCTAATTTTGCAGGCGAATCCTAACTTACTGATGCATAACTGAGTTTTGGTATATATTTTCAGGAGGCCTACTCACAATTTTCCCAAAACTAACAAACTAATAAGCATACGAAACACAAGAAAATTAATTGCATAAACGGCACCTGGACCTTTTTTACTTTCATACAATTACCACGTAAACTAATCACTCCGATTCAACCAAGTTTCATCCACAATTCTGTCATATGTGATCGCGTGACTTGCATGATGATTCCTTTTTCTTAGTTCAGCATTTCAACCACCAGCTTCGTCCAAACAAACCAATTTTTAGAGACACATATCCCAGAGTTGAAACTTGAAAGCATAGGGAAATGTTAGGTTGGGCTTGTGAGATGCTGCAGTAAGATTTTGATAGTAGCAGTGAGATGCATGTTAGGTTAGGTTTTGTGCTTGTTGATGAGTTTGCAGGAAGTGGTCCGGAATGGCTGAGGTTTATTTGGGGGGAAAGAGCTTAATTCCCGCGCATATGTTCTAGCATGCAAGTCTCTTGATCATATTTGACGGAATTTTACACGGAAAATTATTAGAGGAAGGTTCAATATTATTATCAAATGATTTTAAGTATGTTAGTTGTATCTATAATTAATTAAGACGAGAAGACTTAGCATAAAACAAGCCACCACGACCAAATGAAACAAGGAACTCCCCCAGAAAAATAAATAAATAAACAAAATTATGAAAGTGAAAACAACTTTAAACAGCTTTTAATTTTTCACTTTTAGTTTTCATTCTGTATATTTGTCACATATATCTTCCGCCATCCTTTGTCACTTTTTTATATCTCTCATAATCTCACATATACCTGCCCCTTATCTCTAGCACAAAATGAAAACTAAAACTTAGAGCCAAAATCGTTATCAAATAAACCCTTAATTTGTCATGTTTTTCAACCCAATCCCAAAAACCTAGATAAGCACTCTAATTGTTGAGAATGAATCCCACATTGATGAGAGGAGGGATATTGCTTGTGCTTATAAGTTGTTGGGCTACTCCCATATTGCCAATTGGTTTTATGGTGGAACCTCAACCTTCTTCATCGTATCAGAGTAGGTTGTCTCACGTGTGAAGCCCAATAGCCACACACGCTCCATGTCACCCCGTTGTGTTGTCCACGTGTTGGGCTTAAAAATTTGCCACACGTGAAAGGGCATGTTGAGAATGAGTCCCACATTGATGGGACAAGAGATCTTGCATGGGCTTATAAGTAAGTTTACTTCCCATATTGCTAATTGGTTTTATGGTGGAACCTCAACTTTCTTCATGGTATCAGAGCAGGTTGTCTCATATGTGAAGCTCAATGGTCACACGCGCTCCACATCACCCCGTTGTTTTGTTCAAGTGTTAGGCTTGAAAATTCGCCACACATGAGGGGGGGCATGTTGAGAATGAATCCTACATTGATGAAAAGAGGGATCTTGCATGTGCTCATAAGTAATTGGGCTACTTCGCATATTACCAATTTGTTTTATGATGAAATCTCAACTTTTTTCACTTATCATCCCACGAATATGACCAGGTTTCCAATTTGATGGTAGTTGGTTGGAGGTAATGATTGTACGAATATGATCAGGTATCCAATTTGGTGGAAAGCAACTCTGAATCAAGCTGGGGTAACAAGTTCGGCATGTTTCTCCTACCTATTTATTACCATAAAAGCAGTGATCTTGATCCTCTAGTGTACCTCAAGAGAGCTAAGCTGGTTCTTGACAGGAAGAAACAATCTCTAGAAGCTGATTTTTCGTACAAAGTTGGATGTTTTCTAATCACCTACTTTGGAGCAAAGGTAATCAACATGTATTTTTAAGAAAAATCTGTTGTGCTTCTAACATAAACGCTTTGACAAAAAATGGTTATGAGTAACAGGGTTTCCTACAAAATCATTCCTAAATGCGACTCAAATATTCAAAAATGTATATAAAAAGAAAACAGTTTCATTCTACTGCAGGTTGCTAGTCGGCTTCTTTACAAGATGGTCTGCAATACTAGCTTTACCATTTCAAATATACTTGGCCCGCAAGAAGCAATTGCAATTGGAGGCAACCTTGTAACTTACCTTAGAGTAAATACATGCAGCCTACCCCAGGTATATATATGACGCTAACCAATTAGTAGGGGTACGCGATGGATCTTTGGACAATGACATAATTAGAAATGAGCGGTTCAGATCATAGAATGATGTTGTGAAGGGGCGTTATGTCACATTCTAGAAAATGCCAGATGTAGCAAATCAGAAGTATCTGTAATGTAACTGGAATACTTTTGCTGGTTGGTAACGCAGGCACTTACAATGCACATGGTGAGCTATGCTGAAAGAGCTGACCTGCAAATTTTGGTGGCCAAAGATATCATTCCGGATCCAACATTTCTTGCAAAATGCTTTGAAGAGGCATTGCTTGATATGAAGGAAGCAGCATCCAGCCATGAGTAGAACCTAGGATATGACCTCTCTATATTTTATGGAATGTGATGTAAGAATGTCATCGGTGGGAACCTACGAAAGAAAACATGCATCTTTCGTAAACCGAAACAATTGAGGATTTTAATGTAATCCGCACAGTATATGAGTAGCCAAATATCTGTCAGTGGCTAATCTAGCAAAATCTATCGTTTGACAAAAAGAAAAGAAAATCCATTTTAGCTTTTAGAACAATAGAGCATATCTTTAATAGTGTTGGAAAATTTAATCAAAACGAGTTAAATCATTTAAATACATTGATAGGTTGTTATGATTCATGAATTAGTTTTTGATGTTGGATTATATGGCATGTGCCATAGCTGATAGGATTGGCTAGAGATAAGGATGACATGTCAGATTTGTTTTAGCTAAAATCGGTTATGTTAGCTATAGTAGCTTACTGTGTAAGCAAGAAAGTTACGAAGTATAAGTGTAAGAATTGAGATCATTTATAAGATACGATTGAATTGAAGCAAATACAAAGAAACACTTTCTTCTTCACTAAGCTTTCTCCCTCTCTCTAGATTTGATTGTTTGAGGAGAAATTGTGCAACACTTGTCTTAATTTGAATAGAGATGCAATCGTTGACTCTTTAAGACATAACTATATATTATGAAGAGTCATTTCCACACCTAGATAAAGATCTTATCTCATTGAGTCATGAGTCAATTACATTCAATCATATAAGTTCACGTGAGTTTTGTCATACATAAATTGAGTTTTTGAGAGAGTTCAGCATACTTGTGGTCAGTGGTGGAGCTAGAAATTTATCCTAATGGGGGCACAACAAAAGAATAATACTTGGCTA
The DNA here is from genome assembly GCA_015708375.1 of Cydonia oblonga. NCBI lineage: Eukaryota > Viridiplantae > Streptophyta > Magnoliopsida > Rosales > Rosaceae > Cydonia > Cydonia oblonga. Next base: position 3,342 of record JADOBS010300622.1, on the reverse strand, counting down.
CTCAAATAATGAGTAGGAGTTCCTACTCAAAACAGTTCGTTGCCGATCCATAGAACTTAGAGTTTATGATCATAACTGTTTATATTATAAAATCATCACATAAAGATCGTCTGTGCAAAAATCAATCAAAACTAAGGTTGTTTAGTCACCGAACTATATAGAAACAGATGAATGAAATTAGTAAAAGCATTACAAATTGTCTATGTATTTGCTACAAAATTGACTAATCGACTTTAGTTTTAATTCATTTTTTGCATAGATGATCTTTACAAAATGATTTATAATATGAACGATTCTAATTATAAGCACAAATCTTTGTAATCCGAACATGAGGAATTTTGAGTAAGAATTCCTATTCATTTTTAAGTAGCCAAGCATTATTCAAAACAAAATAGCTCCGAAAATTGGTTACCTTCCATTTATAATTTTCCTTACAAAAGCTTATATTTTGTAAGCCATATGATTCCTTTGAAAGATATGCATTGTATCTAAAATTTAGTTTTCTCAAAATAAATTAAAGAAAACCAATCATATTAAATATTTTAGGGCTCCCAAATATGCATTTGACACATTAAAAAACACTAGAGACATATATTTGCTAGTCATGTTTGGAAGTGACTTTAGAATGTCTAAAATTGCTTTTGGTGAAAGTGTTTTGGGTTCCAAAAGCACTGCAAGTGCATTTTGGAAGAAGCTCGTTAATGTGCTTTTTGTAGGAGTACTTTAAAATGTTTTTTTAGAATTCACTTACATTTTTATTAATGTTTGGTTCCATAATTTCTTTGAAGTATTTTCAATCATTTAAAAACCACGTCCGAACACATATTGGTACATATCAAATGTTCTATGTTAATTCACATCTATGTTGGTCCTAGTACTGCATCTAATGTAGAACCCTAAATTATTTGCAGAAGAGATATATTCTGCATAGGTGTTTGCCTTTCTTTTCATGAACATATTTTTTGGGTCAGCACCGAAATTCAATGGGAAGAAAACCATCTCGTTGGGGTCACAGTCACCCATTGACCCCACCTTCCCTCCGCTAATATTTGTGGTTCGCTTGAGCCTCATGATTTGGAGTCTTATTATCGTAACGAGGTGGTGGTTGTATCGCGAGAGACAAGTGTTGATTAGCTATGAACACTCTAGTGGGGTGGAAAATTGGGTTATGGATAATGAACAAGTTATTGACTGTATTGTATTTGTTTTTAGGTTTTTCTTATCCGATTTCACGTGCATTTAGGTATGGTGGTGGTGCTAGTAGTGGAATGTGGTGGTTGGGGTGTATAGGTAGCAATGATGCTAGGACCGGTGGTAGCGATGGCGGTTGTGTGGGCGGTTGCGGTTATGGTTGTGGTGATTGTAATGACGTTGATGGCGCAAGGTTAATGGTTGTAGCGGTAGGTCATAGTGATCACTTTATTCGCTAAGGGATAAAATGTGTGTGGAAGGAAAATATGTCCTTTAAAAAAAATTAATGAAGGTATACAACAATTGAAAATATTTATTAAAAGCTTAACTTTTCTTTCTATTAAAACAATTGTTACCTTTAATGACACACCCCGACCTAAATTGAGGCGTGCTGGCTGTCACGTGAGGGTGAAGTAGCCATGTGCGTGATAGGAGCATATTTATGCAACTTTGTTAACTTGTTTCTTTGCATTTAGTGAGTTAGTTTCTATTTATTATAGTGATTTAAGCTATTTTCGTGTGTTTGTAGGTCCAATTGGCAAAGGTGACAAAAAAGGGCAATTTGGAGCAATTTGGAGCAGTTTTTGACTTGGAATGGATAGCATACATGCAGAGCAAGTTGGATGGACGTTTTTGGTGCTAAAAATGTGCTAAAAATCTGGAGCAATTAAAATCAATGCTTGGAAGAAAAGGAATCAGAAATTAGAAGGAAACCTTATCCAATCTTATCTTATCTAACCTTATCCAAACTAACCTTATTTTATCTTATCCTATCCTAATCTTATCATACCTTATCTCCAGCTGCAAGGGGGACTCCTTATCACTTTAAACCACTTTCTAATTTGATTTTAGGAGTCCTAAAATCGTACAATGATAACTCATATATTTCATGCATTTATACCATCCATTTCTAGCCTCTTTATGATGTTTTTGAGTAAAACTGGTTGCATTTTACCTTATTTTGTGTTAATGTGCAGTCACATGCATTTTAAGATCAATTTGAAGTCAAAAGAAGTGAAAACATGCCATTTTTGTGGTTGATCTTTATTCAAACGTGGAAATAAATTTAGTGGCCAGTTTTGAAGCCCAAATAAAGATTCGAAAGCGAATCTAGCTTGTTAGAAGACCAAGAGCATAATGGGAAAGGGAATTAGAATATCTAGCCTGATTTGGAGGTGCCAAATAAGGCAAAAACGTGTAAAATGAAGGCTAATTTGCTGGGATCACCTTGCAATCAGCTACAGCCCCATTTAGCATATAAATACTAGGGTTTTAGATCATTTTCAGACAAACCCCCCTTGGGGTCGCCCAAAGCTCCCTCTCTTCTCTTTCTTTGGCCTTTCTTCCAGAAACAAAACCCTATTTCCCTTCACCATCTGCTGCCATCGAAGAAGCCACGCAGCCGCGCTGTTCTTGGAGAAGTTCAACATCAGAATTGCTTCAAGAGGGTTTCTTCTATGAACTTTAATTTCACTCATGTTGTTCTTGATATTCATATATTTTGTAATCATGTTGTGTAATGAAGTTCATATCTAGGGATTTCGATGTAGCCTTGCAAAACTATTCTATGTTATTAAGTTAAAGTATTTGATCCACCAATCTGTGTTCTTGTTTCATTCACTAGTTTTATAGTTTAATTTGTTTGATAATCTTAATGTTTGATCACCATTAGGGCTACTTATGAATTATTTAATCAAGGTTATAGTACACATCATGCTTAATCTTGGTGGACATGTGAATGAATAAAGAAACTGTTATGCATACATCCTGCCATGTGATTTCTTTGGTTCTTTGAAGTTTTCTTGTTCTTAATGGATTCTTACTTGCTAATCTAAGTTGAACATAACAACTAGGTTGCAGATTAGGAGTACTTGATCACAACCACACATCAAATGGATGATGATAAATTAGTAAAACGAACCCTAGTTGCAGATTGGAAAGTTGAATGCGTTTTGACTTAATATTAATGGAATTGACTTGTAATGGTGAAATCGGTATCCCTAATTCCATTCGCATTGTTTTTTAATCATTCTATTATTCATATTTACATTCTCTTGCATTTTAAGTTACTTTACTTCTCAAATCAAAATCCAAACTCAATTTGTTAGTTTCATTGTTTGTTAGGGTTCACATAAAGCTTGTAATTTGTAG
>JADOBS010300621.1:0-10955 GCA_015708375.1 Cydonia oblonga | reverse complement strand
TTTTTTTTTTTTTTTTTTTTTTTTTTTTTTTTTTTTTTATACAAAAAAAAGGTCAAAACCAACAGAAAAACAGAAAGATGCCTTACAACAGTGAAGCCCACAATAACACAACAGCCAACCGAGAAACTTCTACATAAATCTCCTCCACTTATAGAGATCCAAACCAACCTCTGGAAACGTCAGCCATCACCTAGTATTGCTGCCTCATACACTACTGCCAACCCCGAACAGTAACCAGATCACAGCCATTAACAGGAGATAGTTGGCACCAAAGAGGAATTAGCCAACTACCAGTAAGAAGCTCATGGAAACCCAAGCAACACTGTCGAAAACGGCAAACAACAAGGAGAAAGTGGCAATGTGGGAAACACCCGAGCCAAGAAAAACACCCCAGCTCTACACACGAACTTAAAAGGAACTATGGCTGAATATCATACTAAGGAGAGATGGGGAGAGGTATACCGACGGGAGATGAAGAACAGGATAGGCCGGAGGGGAAAAAAAGGAGAAGCATTAGAAGAAGCGAAAAGAGAAGAATAGAAGAAAAAGGACACGGCAGAGAAGGAGAAAACATAAGAAGAAAGGGAAAAGTGGCAACCGACTCCGACCAAAGCCAAAGTCGGCGCCTGAGAAAGTGGATAAGATGAAGGCCCTCACTAAAGGGGGGGAAGAAATTCTCACAGAAGGAGAGAAGATCTCTCACAGAAGGAGAGAGTAACCCCATAGCTGGTTGACATGTGGCTCAATTCAGGTGATGGAAAGTATATAAAAACCTGGAAAATGATCCTCGCCGCATCTTTTTTCGGGGGATCCTAGGAATCCAGTGATCGTGACCGTTCATTGTACATCGTGCGATCAGTTTTCATTAAGTACTATTTACATTTAATTTTAGATTTTAAATTTTGAAATGATTTCTGACCCTCCTCCCCTGATGTACGATGAACAGTCACGATCACGAGATCCCTAGGATCCCCAAGACAGGATCCTTTTCCTAAAAACGCAGCTGGTCAAAAATACCCTTTTCCAGCCTCGAGGCTGGTATATCTATTCATATCTGATCGACATCTGCCATCTCAAAATATGATGGGGTATAGGGGCTTTGTGGTCGACACGTGCCCTATAGATAATGCCCAAGCCGACATGGTACTAATCAACAATTAGAACAAGAGCGACTCGGCCCAGGTCTCTCGGTGGTGACCAAGCTTAGTAGAGCTGACATGGATAATCAGTATCCCGCTTCCTGTGGCCTGGCTATCAACGAAGGGATTGAGGTCAACTCGCCTTGGTTATCAGGTGGTGATGACCACAGCTTAGTCAATTTGACATGGATGATGTACGTAAACCCTAAATTCACGCGACTATTCGTTATTGGTGCATCCGACTTGGAAAAGGAATAGGTAAAATGTCTTATAGTAAAAATAGGAAGATCTAGATAACAAAAAACTTATTCACTCTCTACCAAATAGATGTATTAACGTCTTAAAAGCTAGTTTCAGATTTTCATCAACAAAATAAACGACGTAAAAGACACTATCATTAAGGGCATCTTTTCTATGCACGTTGATTTGGAATGACAAATTGATATACTAAATCCTATATAGTATACATTTCAGGTTAAAAAAAACCACTTTAGAAATGGTATTTCAGTTTTATTAATATTGTCATCATGTAGGAGTAAAACAAAAGCACAACTTTATCTAAATTTTTATTCCACAATTACATTTCTACATATTAATCTCACCCTTCCTCTAATGCACATTATTTATGGAAGTAGGTTTTAATATTTGCAACTACTCAAGTTCGTTTATTGTTTCATGCATGCATACGAAAAAACAGGTTATACCACTCATTGCCCTACTTGACGCATGCATACGTATTTCCTTCTGAAAGGTCTTCAAGGCTTCTATGATGAATTCCCAAGTTTTCATCATATTACCTTAGGAAAAATCCAAAGCATATATATAATATTGAATGTTCGTATTTTAAGTCCTTACAAATTAACCGTCATTGTAGTTTAGGTGGGGAGGATGAAGGACAACTTTTGGAACATAACCCAACATCATGTGTTGAAGTTGATATGGATATACGTATACATATTGGTATGCATATATATTGTTACGTAGATAGTGTTACACTCTTTTACTAGCTAGAGTATTTTATAATCATTTTCTGTTAGATTATTTATTCATAACTGATTATTTGAATTCTAGTAAGCATAATGGTCTAAGAAATAATATACCGTGTATCTAGAGAGGAAAACGGTGTACCCCATTTTAAAAGGATATATACATATATTCTTCATCATTTCATAAACCCCAACTGATATTTTATATATTATTATATACAACCAATTTGTGATAGGTGGGGGAAATCAGATTAAAGCGGCAAGATAAACTATGAAACTGTAAAATAGTAATAAGATTACATAATTCACTAGACAAGTAGCTTTTGTATATATAGATTTCTGCATGGCGGAAACGATTGCATTTAGCATGAAAAGCAAAGAGATCAGCAAGTAACTTACAAAGAATCACCACAATTCCACATAAAAGCATGTAAAACTACTAAAAATGTTCTCAAACTTGGACACTGAGCTAGAAGTTGTCTCAATCAAAAGTACACCTCACTTTCCTGAACTGGAAATTATATATATAGTTATCCTCATACTAGCTAGTTAACTCTCTCTCTGGGTGAAAGTTTTTGGATTCTCTAGCCTTTCTTCTGTGCCTTATCTAGCTAACACCATAAATTATGTGTCATTGTGTACATGCGTGGATTATCTATCTAGCTAGTTAGCACTTTCTTCCTCATATATACATATATAATTTTTTGATCCAGATGCTGAATCTCTCTCTCTCTCTCTCTCTCTCTGAGAGAGAAGTTAGGTCATGTGCTTGGTTATATTAACTTGTTCAGGTAAGGAAAATTCGAAAGAATTTAGAAGGTGGTGGGAAGTTGTACAGTATTGGTACCTGGAGCTTGAGTAATCAAAGAGCTTGCCAGTTTGAGAAAAGATGATAACAGCAACTTCAGATTCACACAGAATCGATAGCTCTTCAGCTTTCTTGAAAATCCCTCGTCTCCTCTTTGAAAAGGTCACCTGCCTTGCCGGCAAGTAGTCGATCCTCCTGATCTTGATCTTCTCTTTCATCCTTTTCAACATTTCTTCCTACTCCTGCAAAAATAATTAATTCAAATAAAGAAAATAAACCAACCACTTTTCACATATATATAATCGTCCACAAACTAAAAAACTAGCATATATTTTCTGGGTTTATTTATTTATTTATTTTTATAATTTTAAAGATTATTGACCTCAAACCCTAGCATCTCAGATCTATATAAGAAAAACAAAACCCAGAAAAACCCACCACAATCAACTGTCCAACAAGCCTACAGTATTTACCATAAGAAGAAGAAGGAGGAGGAGGAGGAGGAGGAGGAAGACCATACATAAATTAATTACACTGGGTTTCCGTTGTTATTTGTTTACCTTCGTTGGGGGGTTTCAGGTCTGAAGTTTTGGGAAATTTGCAGAACAGCGAAAGAAAAGCCAGCAATTCTGGAAATAGAAGAAGAGAGAGGAGAGAGAGTTGGGGTGCTGCCGGCAGTTCAAGAAAGGAAAGGTTGCTAAATTAATTTTCCTAATTATGGAAAAATAAGACATATCTTCCTTTGGTTATCACTGTTTGTGCCCTTTTCTTCTTTTAGATATTTTTTGGTAAAATGAGGTTAGAAACGCGGAACGCAAATCAGTTGGTGTGATGAGTGATGAATGCGATCACGACCGTCTGGACTGGACGACAGTAAGGCTGGGGATTCTCCGTTTAATTCTTTTTACGTACCACACCTTTGATATTCCTCACCCACTTCGTCTCTCTCACTTCTTTTATCCATAACAGCAGCGGTAGCTGCGATCGCTGCAACACTTGCTGGCAATACTCACTCCCACTTGTGAAACAGAACTCCCCAAATCTCACCCCCCGAGTTTCAGTAGCCGCATTCTCCAAAACCTCTTCCCCCATTACCATCCCGGCCCTCTCGTCTTCTCTGCAGAGCAATATCTTCATACGATTTTATTAATTTAAATAAATTATTGTCAGTGGTTCTATATCTCCCTCTCCTCTTCTCTGCAATCTCGTCATGTGACTGAATCTTCATTTTTTTTTTCTTTCTGTGGCAGTGGTTTGTTGAGATCTGTAAAAAAACCAAAATTATTATTTTCATGGATCTGCAGAATATGTAAGTTTGCTGAGCCACGGCACCGCTAACAGATCAAAGAATACCTGTTGCCAATTCACCAGTATAGGTCCCGCCTAACTCCTGGAAGGCTCCTTCTCCTGTACCCAACATATTTGATTTAGGGTTTGTCAGACAGACGGCGGTTGGAGAAGAGGGGCATCGCCGACATAAAGGACAGAAAATGTGAAATGAAATATGGTAGAGATAGAATGCATGGCAGTATGTGTATAATAGGAAAAGCAGGGATATCGAATTGGAAAATCGAGCGAATGTACAATTATAACAGGGCGACACGCGACAATTCCAAGCTTTGAATTTGATGTCCACTTTGTCGGAATTATAGAAAAGATAATGATAAGGATACTAAATTTAGTCTACAAATAATAATGTTATAAACAACATCCATTTAAGTTATATTTTATAAATTATATGACTTTGTCCTAATCATATAACTTTATCGTTAATGATTCAATTATTATTTAATTATTAATTAACGTGTTTATTTTCTATTAATGACAAATCACAAAATTTACAAATAGTCTAAAGAATTATTACCATGCTGCATGGAACACAAATATAACACAAAATGGCACTCCCCCGGGTATATCTTCCAATAACTCGACTTCATTTGCTAATTTTAAGGAAGTGCACTCTCCATCTCGATCAACTTCTTAATCAGGAAAACTAAGGAAGCCTGAAAATAGAGAATACAAAATTCGTTGGCAATTTCACTGAAAATGTTGTAGCATCCTGGCCGTACAGTTATATTTACCAACATCATGAATTTGCGATCTCGTACGAAATCATGCAAGTGATTTTATATGCCGTATGCTGTTAGTATTAAGAGAGTGGAATCCCATATTTTCTGTTGAATAACGGCCGGTGATCGTCACTGTAACAATCTATCAGTTGACAACTTAATATGAAATCATGCAAGTGATTTACATTAAATAAAATAAATTTAAATATGCATAGGCATTGCAAGTAAGACACGAAATCATGCAATTGATTCACTTAATAAAATAAATATGCATAGGTAGTGCAAGTAATGGAGAATTTCTCGTATGATTAATGTTAGACACTAATCCAGTAGCTAGGTTAGACGATTCATATAATATTTGTAGAAAAGTATAAAAAATAAAAATAAAAATAAAAATAAATAAATAAATTAGTTTCAATGGATAACACATCTGTGATATCCTCCACCATTTACCTTTGGTTTTCTCCAGATTTTTCTTTTGGGTGACGAAACGAACCAAACGGCCCAAAGAAACATTAGGTACATGAAAAAATTCTGAACAAAACCCAGATGAGCACTTGATCTAATCTATGGACGTACAAAAAAAAATTCACAACAGTCGGTTCTTTCTTTAATTTGGTACAAACTAGTTGGTTTCTTCAAATATTAATTCTCTCTTTTTTAGTAATCACAGGCTAAAAATAAAAAAACAGGTAAACCTATATCAAAACTCAACGTCACAGAAGGCGTGGCAATCCCAGTTTTATATTTGAACGCAAGCTCGAGCTCACCACGAACGAGACGGACTACGTTCAACCCAAGCTTTTATTAAGACCTTCCCTAATGACTTTTTTTTTCCCTAAAGAAAAGAAAATTTAAGTGCTTTAAACTAGTAATGTGTAAAATTCGACCTGATCATGCTTGAAATGAATCAGCTTGAGAGAACCACCCACGATCTTAAGCAAAAGCTCCGCAAGGACAGCAAAATATCCCTTGTTAGCTTCTAGCAGCTCAGCTCCCTACATACAATAAGTGCATGCAGAGGACAACAAAGCAAAAGTTCATTGGTGATAATTATTTTCTTTCTGGAAACTCTATTTTATATATAAACACAGAGACAACAATCACCTATTTAACTACAAACCTTTTTATCAAGCGCCATAATCTCACTCGTATTCTTTTTTTCCTGAAAAATGGAAAATTTGGAATTAGATGTTGCTGTATAGATATATAATCCAAAACAAAAATATTATTCTTACCATATTTTTCATACCACATTTGTACAACATTTCTAATAGAGGTATGGCCCAGATGTGGCACGATATAAAAAACGTGGTAAGAGTAGCATTATGTATTCCGTAAAATAACCTAATTAAAGTATATATACTTGGGTCAAAGTTTACATTCTTTACAACCGCCCAAAAAAAAGGTGAAGTCTACATTCAAATTGACCAAAGGCTTAACGCGTTGATCTATTTATTTAATTAAGCCCAGCCATAGTTCACTCATGCATAGTGAAAAATATGAAATTAGAGGAAGAAGTGCAAAATTACTTTTATGGAGCTAATAACAAATTCTCTATTTGAACGTTATTAAGACATTTGTCTTATTTTGCAAGAATGATATTTGAACAAAGACTAATTAAGCAATAGATCATCCGGATCATTCCACAAGATCATTCCACAATAGTACGTACTAAGACTAAAAAATGTGTTCCTCTATCCGAGGGGATACCTAGATTTTAGAAGCCATGGTCGCCTGTATTCACTTGTAACAGTATAAATTAGCCAGCTAGAACATACCTTAGATTCAATCACACAGCCAAGGCTTGCTTCCACCTATTTTTCTAACTTCTGCAGTTCATTCAGACCCAAGTCTTGACGTTCCTCACCTTTCCTCTGCCTTTTGCATGCCAAACCAATTTCAGCAGACTCTCGTCAAACGATCATACCAGCTTAATTAACCACCATATATCTGACAAGCAAATTGATAAATTATAATTACCTCAACTTGCAAGTCTTATCCTCAAGTTCCTTACTCAGCATGATCTTGTTTTCTCTCTCCAACTATTTAACGGGGAAATATATTTATACCAAACCATCGTTTAGATAGTCTAATATGTCACACACTCACATGAAAAGCTTATAAACATCAAGCCCAAAAAGAAACAAGAAAGAAGAAAATCTTAGAACAGCACAAAGCACAAAATTGGATATCGCCTATTTTTATGGCAAAAGATGTTTCGTTTATAGATTCCAAATGCCACAGTGAAGGGAAGGAAAAAAAGGGGCAAAAGATAGGACTACTTAAACATGCTTGAGCATGGATCTACAATTGTAGCAATCTCCAGGTCATTTGAATCCTACGTAACAATAAACCATACATGAAACTTTTTTCCATGAGCAAAACTCAATGATTCAAATTAATTCTAACTAATAACACAAGTTAGAATTTATCCAAAAAAATAATCAACTTTGAACTTCAATGGAAGTTAAAATTATAACTTTGGAGTCATTACTTAACCCCAGGTACTTGCACATATTTAGCCCAAGAGGCCAACCATGATAATGTGACAACTACGGGTCCCACATTTTGATTCAAATTTGTCACGTGGACAAACAAACAATTAAAATTGGATAAAACTATGATTCTAGACTAAGCGGAGGGTCGTCTGATTACAAGCTCCATGGGTTGATGCTTCAAAATATTTTTTGAATTTAAATATTAAATGTTTATTTTATTTTTATAGTTTATATAATTTCAATTAGTTTTTTGTCCATGTGGCACAAATTTGACATCACATTACAAAAAATGTGGGACCCACAGTTGAGACATCATCATTTAACATTAAATTAACGGACAGACTAACGGATGTATGATATTTCAACGAAATAGTAATTTGATGTATGAAATAGCAATGTTCAAAAAATGAGTTAATGAGTTTGTTATGAGACTCAAACTATGCAAAATATAATTTACCTTTTTATTTATTAAAGAAATAAAATGCTGTAAAATTACATTCCATAGCTCCAAGTGTAGATCACAGAATGTGTTGCATTCACTTGACACAGTTAATTGTTATACCACTAAAAATGAAAAATTAAAGAGCAATTAGGAAGGGAAAAAGGAAAACCAATATTCAACTGAATTACCTGCAGTTGATCAAACGTGGGTTGATCTGATTTTTCCCCAGAAGTATGAGATTTGTACTTTGCAATAACATCCTTGGTACTTCACAACATAAAAGAATAAAATATAATCCGCATGTTTCATTATTATTTATAAATTATGACACATATATAATAATAATATTCAACCAAAAAAAAAAAAACAGAGAATTAGTTAGTGCTTGCAAACACTTTTACAATAATCCCAATAAGTTAGTACTTGCATGTTGTATGCGGTTTTGTATGAGATTGTTATTACTCTGTTCTTTTCTGGTTTAATTTTTTTTTTTTTTACAAAAATAATATAAAAACTGTGACTAAAATCAACCACTTTGAACATGCATGCAAACAGAATAACTGCTAGAATAAAATGCCCCATAACAATAAGACAAAAACATGCACAGTTAAATGCTACAGAACTAATTTACGAAAACAAAATTACAACAAATTAATACAGATTTGGAGATAATTCATCAAGATTAACCATCCACAACAATCTCACTTTGGAGACATTTGATTCTGTTACTAACCAACCACCCAAAGGGCCCAGAACATTAAGGCAAAGCTTTCTGGAGACTTTATTGCTTAGTCTGTTTGCCCGGATCAAAGTGTCCAGTCGGAATATTATATATGAGATAATGAGATCACCAACTGAGGATACACACAACAAAAAAGGAACGTTGGGACTATCAAATTAACTAGGCAAATGGGCCTAAAAAGTCCAAGTCAGTTCCTCTCACATCAACTCGGACATCATTGCAGATATACTTTAATTGTTACATTCGCTACGGCCACTTTTTGGTGGGTGGCTTGATTACCAATCCTGAATTTGTCAATGCTTTGCTACCATAGTTAGCAAAATAATATAAGAATAAGAACGACATACAGAATTACATGAATTATAAACGTATTAAGTTAATGAGTCATAAAATAAAGTTTTGGAAGAGAGAAGTTAGGTATAAACCGAGGGAAGAGACATGAGTCTCACATAATTAATTCAAGTTCATGTCAGAGCGCTCGACTACAAAAGTAATCTATCTCTTGTAGAGATTGATGGAACGATGTAGAGATATGCAAGAGAATTGCACATGTTCTTTATAGATGTGAAAAAAGCATATAATAGGGTACCAAGAGAGTTTGAAAGACTCTAGAAAATAAAGGTGTATGAGTAGCATACATCCAAACAATCAAGAATATGCATGATAGAGCAAAGATTGCAGCAAGAACTCATGAAGAACAAATTAAAAGCTTTCTCATTAGTATATGATTACACCAAAGCTTAGCTTTAAATCTATACCTTTTTTGCATTGGCAATGGATAAGTTAACTGAACACATTTAAGATGATATCACCTGGTGTATGCTTTTCGCAGAAGATGTAGTGCTGATAGATGAAACGCATAAATGAGTAAATGCAAAGCTTGAAGCTACAACCGCTAGAACTCGATATTAATCACTTTACCCTCTATAACTCAAAAGTCGTCACTTTACTCTCTGGAACTCAAAATTCGCTACAGTTTGACTCCTTGAAACTCGATTTTGATCCCCTTTTGCCCATTAACTCAAAAGTCGTTATTTTACTCCATAAAACTCAAATTCGCTCCAGATTGCCTTAATTTTGTTAATTTTCTTATGGGGATGTTTGGAATGTTAACACACAGTGAAGATTTATAATACTTTATGTTAATTTTGTCATTTTACTCTATAAAACTCGATTTTAATATTTTTTTTATATTGAATGTTACCATATGAAGATTTATAATCAAATTCATTGGCAAGTGTGGCATAATCTTATTGAGTGGTGGGTCCCACATGTTTTAGGGAGACGACTTTTAAGTTTCAGAGAGAAGGTATAGCCCACAAGTCAAAGTAGAAAGAATTTTGAGTTTCAATGAGTAAAATGGTGATTTTGAGTTACAGGAGGCAAAATAAGATCAAAATTGAGTTCTAGAGTGCAATTGTAAATAAACCTAAGTTTTATCCTGTAGAAGAAGTTATTACGAGCCATCTACAAATTGCATAAACATCACACACAAAGAACATATTAATATTATTTCTTTTAGATACTCGGATACTAATTTATGTTGTACTTATGGCGAAATTTTTTGTAGTTAATAATTGACAGGAATGATGGGAATTTCATGAGTGGAATTGATATGACTTGATGGGAAGCTTGCAATAGCCGAGATAGGAATTCTACCAGCTGGGAGAAGAAGTCCTTCTCCATGCCTAGTTGAAGGAACATGATAGAAAACGCTTGATGCTAGAATGCTTGCAGCACTAGAATCCTCTCCTCTCGTTCTGTCACCATTTATATGGAGGTTGAAAAGTTCTCATTTATGGTGTGTAAAATAGTACTTGTTTCCAATAAATATTGAATTCTTTATACATCTTATGGCTATCAACAAAGGGAATGAGGTCAACTCACCATGGTTATCAAGTCGACCTGGATGATTTCCCTCTTCCAGTCGTTCATCATAGTCAACCAAGGCAATGAGGTCAGCTCGAATTGCCGACGGTGTGAAGACTTTGGTGGCGTAAAAAGCCCCTCTATATGTGGGAGTATATCAGCCCTAATCCACGCGACAATTCCTTATCGATATATCTGGTTCGGAATGGTATAGAAAAAGAATGTCGAATAGTAAAAATAGGAATATCTAGATGACAAAAAGGTTATACACTATCTAGTAAATTCTTAGAAGCTACCCCTCAATAACATTTTTTCTAACACAATAGACAAGTTAAAAGATACCATCCTACAATAAGGGCATCTTTCTATGCGTGCTGATTTGGGATGTTAGATTGATAA
>JADOBS010300620.1:0-10955 GCA_015708375.1 Cydonia oblonga | reverse complement strand
TAAGTGGGGGTTTATTCTTTCTTGACGTTTAAAAAAATATATATAGTGACCAGAAACAGTGAGTGAGGAATTGCAATGGACAAAAAACAAAAGGCAAATCCCGATAAGGATCAAAGAAAATATCTATGGTTCATTATATAATGAGTATACGCTGAGAGAGCAGGATGGAAATAACTTCAAGCCCATAAAGAGGTTTACTGAACTTTGTTAAAATGGTTCTGGCGGTAGAGCACTTACCGCCACACTCATGGCTAGTGTTCAACTCTCGCGTTCCCCTTCTAAATATTTAAAATGGAAAAGGGGAAAGCAGAATTCTAGTCATGCAATCAAGTACTTTTGATGGATAAGATGAAGGCAGAAGACAAGCTAGCATGTATAATGACAGGAAAGATTCTCTTGTGTTGTTACCGAAGACATTATAGAAACAAATATGCAAGATTTAAGTATGAAACTAGAAATGTATATACGACTACTTTGCAACTCTCAAACGATGTATTTTGATCATACGCAAATATGTATTATACCTATACACACGGTTGACCTCCAGCTGACTGACCAACGAAGCTTTCTTCTCCTCTAGCTGACTTCGAGTGCAGAGGGCGGCTCCTACCAATGGGGCCTTGGATGGCTAGATGTATGCATATCCCTATTTCCACGACTGAAGTCACTTTGAGTACCGCATATCACCCATCATAATGAAACAAAAAAGCTGTTCAGTATGCAATATCAAAAGTTAGAAGGGCGACACGAATGATAGAAACAAATATGACAGTTAAGTATGAGAGTCTTATATGCTGTAAATTAATCATATGCAAAGCTATAGTGTTACCTAGGCATAATTGACTTCCAGGTCACGTACAAACAAAGTTTTCTTCTTGGTTGCCGCTGTGGGATCTGGGGAGGGCTAAATGTATACATATCACTGTTGCCGTGACCGCCAAGTCATTTTGGGCAAGCCATATCGTTTTTCCAGGACACCACTCCAGCTGCAGAATAATTGCCATCCATCAAAATAGAACTACAAAAAGCTGTTATGCAAATCAATACAAATTATCCACATTATTTAATAGAAAACTTACCATGCCATGCCGTTGGGGCTTCATTGATTCACAGATCATGGGTCTATCCAGGCACAGATGATCAAAGAAAGTTCTTACTTCCGATACTGCACTTTCGTGGCTTTTAGGATTCCATGTTGTAGAATCGAGAGTATATGGGCATTTGGCAGCATTCCCTTAGAGGACATCTCATTAGCGAGTGTTACAGCCCTATCCACATCTCCCCTCCTACAACAGCCAGCCAGAAGAGCTGTGTATGTCACTGTATCAGGCTCTAATCCTCTGTTCATCATTTCCTCAAAAAGTGCAATAGCATCCTCAAAGTTGTCTGTTTTACACTGCCTGTCTATCAAAACAGTATAACTAATTACATCGGGTCTTATTTCCATTTCCTTCATCTCAGTCCAAACAGTACATGCATCAAAAGATTCTTCCTTATCTCCACTTGCATCTCGAGAGGAATTAACCCTTCTTACATTTCTTTTGGGAAAACTATCGAGCAAAACTGTGTAAGTGATGATATCAGGTTGAATCCCTCTTTTTTTCATATCATGGAAGAGATCATGGGCTTCTTGCAAACAATTCACCTTGCAGTAGCTATTCATCATCATTGTGTAGGTAATGACATCAGGAGTTAACCCTCTCTCAACCAAAGAATTAAAAACCCAACGGGCCTTTTTCACCTCTCCAGTCTGGCAGAGAGAAGCTATGACTTTGTTGTACATAATTCTTTTAGGATCCACATTTAAAGCCAACATTGCCTCAAGCAACAAAATAGCTCTGTCATTATCACCTTCTATACAAAGTTTACTGAGTACTTTAAAGCAAGCGCCTTGTTTAACTAAAGTTCCTTGCTTTGCTAACCTAATAAGAAGTTCATAGGCCTCTTTTGTATGGTTGGCTTCACAGTACCCGCTGACCATGGCAGAATAGGTATCCGCATTCTTATATTCCAAACTGTATAGAAACGCTTCAGCTTCCTTGACTTTTCCTCCTACACATAAATTTTCAATTATCATGTTGTGTGTAACAGAGTCTGGTTTAAAACCATGTGCTCCCATATAATCCAAAAGGTCAAGCGCTTCAGCTCCGAGGCCATTTCTACAAAACCCAGCAGCAAGTACATTGTAAGTAGTGATGTCTGGCTTCAGACCCTTTTCCTTCATTTCCTTCAAAAGACTTACGGCCTCAACAACATTCCCTTGGAGAAAGTAGCCTTTGATCAATGTCGTGTAATGCACAATATCTAAAACCATATGCTTACACTTCATCTCTTCAAGCAATTCTAAGGCTTGTTCCATTTTCCCCAGCTTGCAAAAAGCATCCACCACGATATTGTAGGAAACTTCATCAAGATAGATCCCCAAGCTCTTATATTCTCTAAACTGATCCACTGCTTCAGAAGGCATGCCCATGTTACACATGCATTGAAGAATCAAACTAACAATCACACAATTTGTTTTTATACCCTTTGACTCCATGTCATTATGAAGAGCCAAAGCTTTTAACAACTTGGAACTCTTGCAGTAGCCACAGATCATCGCACTGTAGGTATATGAATCAGGGACTAGCCCTCGCTTTTCCATGTCAAGAAAGATGCTTTCAGCTTCATCAAACTTCATCTCGTTGCAGAACCCACGAATGACAGCGTTATAAGCATACACATCGATAAGGACATTTTCCCCATGGCATGCTTGGAGCACTTGGTACCCTAAATCCGGCCTGTGATTGGTGCAAAGCCCTTCAATATATGCTGTGTAAGCAAAGGCGCTAGGGGTTACCCCGGCTTCCTGCATCTGCTGAAACACTTCCACAGCCTCTTCCAAGCTTCCTTTCTTGCAGAGTCCCTTGATGACAATTGCATAAGTGTAATCATTAGGGTTCATACCAATCCGCTTCAACTGCTTGTATATAGCCAGAGCCATATCCACTTTACCATGTTCAACCAAGCGGTTCATTAGAAAATTACTCGTAAAGATATGCGGCACAAACCCACGCCTTTTTGTCTGGAATAAAACATCAATAGCCTCATCGAACATGTTCAAACTGACAAAAGACTTGAGCAATGTATCATAAGCTCGGATCATCGATGGGGAAACCTCAATTCCCTCCTCAATCGCTTCCATCAAATCCGAAATCTCGAATTCAAGGTCTTCACAGCAATTAATAAGGTTCACAAAGAGAGAATCCAACTTCCTATCCAGACCCCAACAGCACAAAATTCTAATAAGCGCGGAATACGTGTAGACATTGTGTCGAAAGCCATCTCCTTTCACCCGGTGAAAGAACGAAATCGCCAAATTGGGTTCGTTTCTTAGACAGTTGAGCTTGCTAACAACCCCAGAAGTATCTAATTCGGAGAAGAAATGGGTTCTATTGGCGGCATTGGTGGCGACGTTTGTGGTACAAACAGTGACAGAATTATCATCAGATGATTCATCAGAGTGGGAGGAACTGGAGTTCCAGAGGGCAAGTGCCGCCTGGGAAGATGCCCACTTGAAATGACCGCCGCCACCGCCGCCATGGGCGAAGATCAAACGGTTGTGATTGTTTTGGGTGGGGTGAATGCGTTTTCTGGGAAAACCCAGTCTAATGGACGAAAGCCACATGTACATGGAGGATTTTCAGACTCATTGCAGCAACGACGCCTTCATGGATTTTCAATTGCAGAAGAACCAAAAGGGGAAGAGAGAGAGAGAGAGAGAACTTACTTGGGATTCACCATTGAAGCTTCTCCAAGTTTTGTTTTTGCTCATGGAGGCTGAGTCACCGATTCACCAATAAAAAATGGAGACTGAGTCACTGACTCGGAGGTTTGGACGATTTCTAATTTTTCAAGTGAGCAGACTAAAGCTTGTTTCTGCTAAAACCTAAAACCCTACAGGCTACACCAACGGACCAAGTTACCAACTTCCAGTTCCGCTTTCGGTTAAACCCCGCCCACATATTCCGGGTCGGTTCAGAGGGGCCCGTTAGCCTGCTTTTTCCAATTCGGATTTTTACAAATTTGGTTTTGTGGAACCTTGTTTCTGAGAGCAATTCCTATGACGTCGATATATAATTATTACGGTGACTCTTGTTAAACATATAATGTCAAAAAAAATATATATGTAATTTTATGATTAGCATGGGACGACACAGTAATGATGTACTAGGTAAAAGATCGATAGAAAACGTCACTGTTAAAAGATTGATCATCATCTACTAAACTCAAATTAAGCACTCCTTAAGCTCTCACATGGAGAGTTTTGTGTGCGGAACCCGGCACAGGGATATGTGAGAGGGGGTGGGGCTATGGGGTGTTGTTTGTCTCTTCATCGGCAGGAAACACTGGGTTCTGGACCACAAAATGTCTCCATGTGAGGAAACCGCACCTTCAAGAGTCCAGTAGCAAAGCGCACAGACAAAGAGTAGTACAAAAGGTGCGTCAGCTTTCAGGACTCATTCCCTCAGCTTGTTTTGGGTCATGAGATTCAATTCAATAATCCAATGTGCATACAAAAACTAGTACAAAGTTGCTAAATTTCTCCACGTGGTGGCACGTAACGAGGAGACATAGGCAAAAGCCGTGTGACATGTGACATGTAAGTTGCTCTCTTCGACCTAATACAACTCAATTGAGAAAACTATAATCTTGCTCTGACGATGCATTTTCTTAGTAGTTCATAAGATGGTTTGTCCTAGGTTACATTTATCACATACATGCCGATTCAGCAAGCAATTGTCCTGAGCATGCTTCAGTATTCCTCTGTTTTCTTTACTTGATGAGCTTCAGCCTTCACAAATTATGAAACCGAATCTTACAAGGATTGTTAAGAAAACATGTAACCTACAACAGAAATAGAAAATCAAAGTTAAGATTAACCTTCAACAAATCATTAATCCACTGTTCAACCTCTAATCAGACGATAATAACAGAACCTTCTACCAAGATACCGAAACAAATGATTCTCGAGTCTTGACCACACAAAGCATGTCGAAAAAAGTGCAAAACTTACTCGCCCTTGTAGCTTGGTTTGCAGCTAGGGTTCTTCTGCCAAAACTAACACCCGCGTCTTCTGCCAAAACTAACACCCTCCTAACGACAAAAGTTCACTGCTAACAGACTTCCTGCCAAGTTTCTTGGTGTCCTGCATATCAATGATAACCAGCTAGAATTGCTGGAATAGCTCACGTTTGCCAACATTTTCCCCATGGCAAAAAAATCAATCCTTGTCCGGAAACTATCCTGGGTGAAGACATCTTCCTTAGCATGACGCTGCCGTTGAAATAAGACTTCAGTGACTGCTGCTTTGTTGTTCTTCACCATTCATTTATCCAATATAGCAACGGGCGGCTCTTGTGTGATCCTGTCAAAATTGGTAGTGGGCAAAACACTTTTAAGGAGAAAAGATGCTTTTCAAGGCATGACAAAGGAAAACTCGATTTGAACTCTTGGAAGTTGCAGCTTATAATCAACCTTCCAACCTAGGCAATAAAAGAACCCCAAGTAGAAACTTGGGTGTAAAAAGAGAGATTCGAAAGAGAAGCATGCCAGCGAGGAGCAAACCTGAGATAAGCAATAGATATAAAGAAAATTAGTAGAAAACTGTCCATGGAAATAAATGAGAATAGAATATTTAATTTTACACATCAATACGTCCACTTAATTACAATTAAATTGCACCTACAATGGTTACAGAAACTCAAAGAAGTCTCTTTAACACACTAAACATACTGCTGCTGCACCACTTAGGACAATTAGCGTAGCAAGGCAATGCATTCTGTCCAACCCGAGAACATAACTGAAAAATGAGAAATTCCATACCAGATGCAGTGCATATCCATAAGTTGATAATCAATGCAATATGGAAAGCAATGGGTTTGCAAAAAAATTATGCTTCCATAAGCCCAGAATAAGAGGGATGTACTTGCTGGAAATTCATAGGTTCCAGAAAAGTCAAACTTGACCTAAATAAACTCCGTACTATGTACCCAGATATATCAAGTCACTTGGCAAGTCAATCTTAGAGAACCACTGAGAACAAGTCAAGTTACCATGCATAATTCTAGTCTAAAAATGAGAAACTGAAAACCCGGCAATGCTCTTGTTGATGGCATGACTATCAGCAAATAAACTTGCTCCTTGGTTTATCTGGCAAACAAAAAATAACACAAGTTCCTGAGAAATCATAGAATGATCAGGTGAAATGTCTCCTTGGTTTTTTTGGACTGCTGAAACAAAAATCACCAATCATATCAGGGAAGAAACTTGAAAAATGTAAAAGAGAAACTATGTCTAAGCAGAAAGAAAGAAAGGAAAACCAAAACGATCAAATTTCTGTTGACTTCCTTGTTAAGCGGAACAAGTATGCCTATGTAAACATATAGATGGGATCAACACAATATCATGCTCACCATGCTGCCAAAAGAATAAAAATAAAACAGAGCAACATATATTAATTAAACAGAAATCTTTGTGCAGTTGTGCAAGGGTAGAAAAATTAAGGGTCGACCAAGATAAACATATCACAGACCCATCTATTATATAACCTAGCACAGGCCTTCTCAGCCTGCTACCTTTCACACCAAGTCCACATGATTGTGACAACTCAGGTTAAACAAGTGGAACACACGGTCCTCCCAAAACACAGACATATCTGCAAACACATAACTACACACATACATACAAGTATGCTTAGGTTAATTAAATAGACTGAAACAGAATGAAGAAAGAAAAAAAAAAGCCTTTATTCATGAATAGGGCACTTGGTGAAAGTTTAAGTATTAAAAAAGTATACGCATTAAACAAATGTGCCGGTCTCTCAAGTAATTATCTATTTGCCACATCAAATAATGATCAATAAATTCAATATAGCACTTGAAACGATACATAAGGTGTTACATCTGTAGACATAAGCGAACGGAATATATCAATAACACGAAAAATGCTGCTTGTTTATTTGTTTTTATATATGTAGTTTACCCTTTTCTCCACAGACGGGAGCTACAATTGAACAACTCCAGAAGCTTGAAAAGATACATGTGGTACATCTGCAGACATAAGGGAAAGGAAGAAATATCAATAACATGATAATTGCTGGTTACTTATTTGTTTTTGTATTTGTATGTTGTAGAGTTTATCCTTTTCTTTGAAGATAAGAACTACAATGAAACAAATCCACAAGCTAATTGAAACCAAAAATTAAAAGGCCACAGTTCCAAAGTTTTTCCTTATAAGCAACAATAATTCACATATACCCAGTAACAAATACAAAAACAAGGATAAGAAGTCCAATGTAGTTAAAAATTCAGCTCTTCTAGCAGAATCTAGAAACATAAACGCTAGAATTTCATGAAAAGTAGAAAACTGTCAAGGCTAGAAGTTCTTATACACATAGAACAAATACCACATTGCCAGCATGCAAAAACAATGCTAATCATTATCATAACAAAGAAACAACACCACAACATGTAAAAAAAACCGGACAGACAAATTAAAATTGAGGTGAAAAAGGAGAAAAGAGATGTTACCTTGTCAGTAAAAATCAAACCCACAAGCAATTGCAGGCTCAGGACCAAAGTAGCTCCTCGGTGCCAGACATGAGCAAAAATTATCCAAGAGACGGTTTCCATTTCTCTTTAGTTCCCGTGACATTGTAGAAGAAACTTTGTAGTTTGCTGAAGATAAGAATCGAGATCATATCCTAAAGATCTCATCCTGCTAACGAGGTCAAGGGCATGATCCTTTTTGTCTTGGGAACGAAGAAGACATTTGAGCAGCGTGTTGCATATTTCTGGCATTAACATAAAACCCTTCTCCAGAGTATAAATGAAAACACCTATTGCCAGGTCCAAATTCCCTTCTTTGCAGAGACCACTGATCAAGTGCACACAACTTGGTGGAGTGACAATGACTTTGTACTCATCAAGAACAGAAAATATTCTCAAAGCTTCATGTACTCTTCTCACCTGACACATACCAATAAGCAAAATGGTGCATGGTGCTAAATTAAACTCTTTGAACTTTATATCCATTTCAAGCAAGCCTCTGATTGCCTTCTCAATTTTTCCTTCTTTAAAGTTCTCCTCTATTGCTTTGATTTCTTCCTCTTCTCTGCAAGGAAGGTTTCTCAGATACTTCAACCAAAGACTAAAAGCCAAAGAAACCTTCTGTTTTCTGCAAGACCAAGTCATCAGTGCTTTGTAAACTGCAGAGCTAGGCGTGCACCCATTCTTCACCATTTGGTCAAAGACCACGAAGGCATCCTCTTCTCTGTCAACCCTTTGAAGTCCATCTATAAGCGTTCCATATGTAACAGAATCTGGGGAGAGCCCTTTCAGTTGCATATCCTTGAAGAGCTTAAAAGCACCATTTATGTTACCATCCTTGCAAAACCCATTGATTAGAATGTTGTAAGTGATGATGTCAGGTGTAACCCCACTATTAGCTAGCTTCATTAGAAGTTTGTAGGCCTGAAGAATCAATCCTGACTCACACAATTGCTCAACTTTTGTTTGAAGACTGGTACTGTTGGTAACCCGATCAACTCCTTGAGAAAGACGAAGAAATAATGAAGGGTTTCGTCCTATCTCCATCTTGTAGAATAGTAAGTGTGCTTCGTCAAGCAGAGAAGCCTTACAAAGTCCATCAATAAGAGCATTGAAGGTTGCAACAGTAGGAACACATCCAAGCTTCTCCATCTCATTGAATATTTGTTGCGCCTCCCCTACCAGCCCGTTCTTGCACATACCACAAATGAGAATGGTGTACGTGCAGGCATTAGGGAAGCAATCTTGCTTTGAGACCTCAAGATGAAGAGACCGAGCTTCATCCAAAAGACCCAAATCACAGAACCCTTTAATGACAGCGTTATAACAGTAGGCATCTGGAACCAAACCTTTCTTGCTCATCTCACTCAAGAAACTCAAAGCATCGTTAACTCTGCCAGCATCAGATAATCCCTGAATTATTATAGTACACATGACGTTATCAGGCTCAATGCCCTCCTTGATCATTTTTCTATACCACCCATGTGCTTCATCAAATCTCCTAGCTTTAAATAAACCTTGAATCAAACAAGTATATCCATTGAGTCCAAGAACATAACCATCCCTCTCAAATGACCTGAGGAGCGCATAAGCATCACCAATTCTACCTGTCTTACAATAACCATCAAGTAAAGCATGGTAAGTAATCAAATCTGGAGAGCACCCACTTCCCTTCATCATATTAACCAACCTATGCGCCTCATCGGTCCTCTTTGCCTGGCACAAGCCAGAAACAACAATAGTATAAGTTACGGTATTGGGTGCCATGCCTCTCTGGGTCATTTCATCAAACATTTGGAGGGCGTCCTGGGTTTGCATTGTCTTGCAAAACCCATCAATCAAAATTCCATATGTATTTCTAGTAGGCCTATTATTCGACTTCAACATCTGGTTATATACAGCTAAAGCTAACAAAAATACTTCTTTTCGCACCAAAACATGCAGTATCGAATTGTAAGTAGAGACATTAGGCTTACAATCGAAATCCTTCATCCGGGCGAACGTCTCCACAGCCTTTTCGACCCTGTCCAGTTTGTCATAGCCATTGATCAGCACAGCAAAGGCATCAGAACCAATCGGAAACCCGTATTCTCTTATCTGCTCCAGCGTTCTCCAATAGAGTTCAAAGGCATCGTCCCTGACAAGCATGTCAATCACCGAATTCTGAGACATTCGGCTGCAAAGCTTCATTCTATTGGTTGCCCAGATGAAGAAACGAAAAGCCAGTTGTGGGTTCACCCGTTCTCGAATCACAGATCTCACTACGTCACTGGAGAGCTTGGGGGCCAAGGGTTCCAGGGCGTCCTCCATACCGTTGGCTGTTTCGAGGATTGTGAGGAGCTCATTGGCAGTGACGGAGGCCTCCGAGCAGGTGCTGAAATGGCGCCGCCACGGGGGTTTGAGAGTGAAGTAGCAGATGGGTCGAAGTATAGGAGGTAAGAGATTCATTCTCTCATTGTTTTAATCTCTGCAGGTAAATTCCCAAGTTTTTCGTTTCTGGGTTTTGCGCTTTGCAATCTACTCGGGATTATTCGCTGTAAAACCCTCAATCCGTTTCGGATCGATGAGAAAATTTGAACTTTGAAAACCAATCAGGGAGGAGTTTCAGTTCAACTTTTTGCTTCTGCAAGGGAGCTAATTGCAGCTTATGCATGGAGCTTTTCGAAATGGATGAGACGGGGTTGGAGGCTTTGAAAAATGTGGAGGCTGAGTGGGATTAGAGGATTAGAAGAGATGGGTTTTTGAAATCTGTTGCACCAATTGGGAGTATTTTGCTGTATCAGGAGATTTGTTAGGGTTTTAAGGATTTAGACCAAAGGGAAAATTCAGAAGAATAAAAAAACAAGGATTTAGGGTTTTACTTGAGAAAAAAACAAAACAGTATTTAGGGTTTTATTTGAGAAAAAAAAAAGATTTACTATTTGGGATATTTATTTTTTCCGGTCAATATTTATTTATTTGAGATAATGCAGAAATTTCTATTCACATATTTATTTTAGATTTTACATACTCTAATTAATTTTTTGTTATTGATTTTTTTTTTAATTCATTTAATTTAATTATGAAAAATTATACGAACATTACAAATATTCATGGTTGCCAAAGACAGTATAAATAGAATATAAAGTATGAT
Source organism: Cydonia oblonga (assembly GCA_015708375.1). NCBI lineage: Eukaryota > Viridiplantae > Streptophyta > Magnoliopsida > Rosales > Rosaceae > Cydonia > Cydonia oblonga. Next base: position 233 of record JADOBS010300620.1, on the reverse strand, counting down.
AAAAATATTTGTAAAAAAACTTAGTAAGTAGAGATAAAAAGTTACTTCATACGTACAAAGATTTAGTAAGTAGGGATGAAAAAGTTACTTAATACTACTTTGTACCCCTACTTTTGCTTCTTCTGTACTTTTATTTAACAGTTCTGAATACGGTTGTATTTATGAATTCTTTTTTTAATAAATTACTCTTCATCAAAAAAATAAAAAGAAAATTAACGAAAAATCTTAAAAAT
>JADOBS010300619.1:0-10954 GCA_015708375.1 Cydonia oblonga | reverse complement strand
ATACAATAAATAGTGATTAACAATAAGCTTTGCCCTTCATTAAACATATATAAAAGTTTAATACAATAAGTATTCCAAAAGCTATTACATCAAATGAGTGGCTTTGTGGGCATACTTCCAACACAAACAACACCGGAGCTCCCCAAGGCGAAGTACTAGGTTGAATGAATCCCTTATCAACCAATTCCTGTAACTGAACCTTTAATTCTCTCAATTCAGCTGGAGCCATCCGATATGGAGTCAAAGAAATAGGGTTCGTACCTGGAAGCAGTTCAATAGCAAACTCCACATCTCTATCTGGCGGCAATTCCTGTAACTGAACCCCTTATCAACCAATTCCTGTACTAGGTTGAATGAATCCCTTATCAACCAATTCCTGTAACTGAACCTTTAATTCTCTCAATTCAGCTGGAGCCATCCGATAAGGAGTCAAAGAAATAGGGTTCGTACCTGGAAGCAGTTCAATAGCAAACTCCACATCTCTATCTGGCGGCAATCCTGGCAAATCTTCAGGAAATACATCGGTAGCCACAACAAATCAAAACTGTGCGTTTCAAGTTAAATAGGAAGCCACCTTCTTCTTCCTCACGACTCATTTGAACCGCCGCTTCTGCAACAGTCGCGGCTTCAGCTCCCTGATAATACTTGGGGTTTTTAGAAGGCAATGCACTCAGCGGAGGTTGTACATCAGTAAAGCAACTAGAGGCGTTTGCTTTCTGACCGACCAGAGGACGGTTACTCGCTCCTAGGCTTCTTTTCCAAGGAGAACGAGAGGCGCAACAACAGAACCAGAACCGGAGAGTAGCAACAACAAAACAATCGGGTTTTCTGAGGAGGGGAGGGGCTGAACCAGTGCTCCAATCGTGTTTTTATGACGAGGGGAGCGGCGGCCACCACTCCTCGCCCACATGTGGCTTTGCCACTGGGAGTAGGAAGAAAGGTTTTTTTTTTCTTTAAATTTTTTAGAATTTGATACATGATAAAATCACCTGCACATGTGTTTAAATAAAAAACAATAAAATGTTGTTTTGTGAATATACGTTACTACTTTTTTTTTTATTTATTTTTATTTTTATTTCTTTGTCATAGAAGACTAAATAGTTTTTTTACCTTCTTTTAATTGACCAAAAAAATTATATAATAATAGATAGTTTAGATTATTGTTCGTTTATTTGTCAACTATAGAGGAGAGAGATGAGCACTTAAATGTGTTACTTTTTTTTTATTTAACAAAATGTGGTAGACTTTTTTCAAAGCAAAAACTAGTTGTTTTCATCTTAGTCGGAAAATTTTAAAGAATAAAAAGTTGAAAAATGAAAACTTTCTTATCCCTCCCTCTCATGTTTCGGGAAGGGCCCAAAAAATCACGTCTTGAAAACGAAAGCCAGCAAAAAACATGCCTAATTAATCGGCGTTTAAGCATATAAAAAGGCCGTACAATCTCTCTCATATTTAAAGCCTTACCCAGAACTCAGAAGAGAAAACCCGTTCCCCACCATAAAACGGAGCGAGCCAGAAAAAAGCTAAAGCAGAAATAAGCAGCTCTTTTGGCAAAAAGCACTTTGAACTCGCGTGAGTCACGAGAGTCCCATCGGGGGGAAGAAGAAAAGCAGGCTCACAAGAAAGAGAGGAGAGGTGGGGAAATGGAGAAGAAAAGTGGAAGTGGGAGTGGTGGTGGGCAGGTGGTGGACGGTTCAAATATAAAGAAGTTGGTTGGGAACGAGGAAGTGTTTAGTAACTTTGTGGAGCATAAGTTTGAGGAGCTCGACAGGGACAGAGACGGCCACCTCTCTCTGAACGAGCTCCACCCTGCTGTCGCCGATATCGGCCTTGCTCTTGGCTTGCCGGCTCAGGGTTCGTCCCCCGACTCCGATCACATATATTCTGAGGTACTAAGTTTTTTTCCTCTTCCCTATTCTTCTTCCACGTGTTGAAAGATCTCGTGTTCTGCGGCTGATTATCAATTGGTTTTGAGTTGAATGCTTAAAACTCAATAAAAGTCCATTTGGTTTAAGAAAAATGATTTTTGCTCTCATTTTTTTTCTGCAATTTGTAATTAGATGTGCGGAAATTATTTTCTTAATTTAAAAAGATTTGGTATTCTCGACTGATTCCCTATTGGTTTTGTGTTAAATAATTCTAATTCTAACATGTTATATGCTACTCGTTCTCCCACGTTGCCACGCACAGCGATCATCTATTAATTATATTCACTACCATTTTTCTTTTCTTTATTTGCTTGTAAATATACAACTAATGTTTCTTATCAAACTCATATTTGTACGCCAACATGGCCTACTGTTTCCTTATCAAATTAGTGGCTTTTGGATTTGTGCTTCTTGCAAACAAGAAGATCAAGTTCTTTTTCAAAATTCACTTGGATTTTTTTTTTCAAAAATTAGTTTAAGAACGTTTTCATAAAAAATACTTTCAATCATTTAAAAAGCAATTTCAAACGAGCTAGGTTGGGAAACTTGTAATTAACAAGTAAGGCTATGCATTAAAAATGGTTCAAATTCACAATATGACTACATAATATGAAACGGTGTGATATAGTAATTATGTAGAAATGTTGTTTGATGGAACAATACTTGACAAAATTGTAATTGCAATACCATTTTCTTTGATTTTGTGTTGAATTCCTGTATAATTATGTTGGTGTTGATTATTGATTGAATGATGCTTTCTGCGATTTTGTGCTGAATTAAACAGATAATAGTTAATTCTTGGCAGGATTGCCGTCTGTATTGTCTAATACTCTAATATTTACTAATCTTTTTATTTTTTTATTTTTTATTTTTTATTTTTTATTTTTTATGGCCAGGCTAATCTCTAGTAATCTACTAAATTTAGACTTCTAATATGGAATGCTGCAATCTTAATAAGATAAAAATGCTACGTATGATCTTGACTTTCGAGCTTTTGATTGCGTGGTTTTGGTATTATCTAATTTGTTGCGTCTATTTTTAATGTTTTAAATAGGAGATTGTTGTTCTTTGCTTTGTTTGGTCTATTTGTATACTGGGATTTCCATTTCTAGATAGCCCCAGAAGAATCCAACCGATGACCTAGCATTGTTGGTCTTATTATATGACTTTACTCTTCAGTTCGACATCCTTTTCCTACTTTTTTTTTTTTTAGCTTAGAAAATTCTTTTCCTTTTATCTTCTTATGCTGAAAGGGATCTGGAAGAACTATGTCGAAACTTAATATTATTCATGAAGATATAGCGTGACGAAAGCCGTAATATTATGCCATAATGTTGTATGATGGGGCCGGTGCCTGCCTAAATTTTCAAAAGGCAGTGGTTTTGTGGGGAAGGGAGTGGAAGTCAAAAAGCATTCTCAGAGGGGCTTGCTTTTGAACAAAGTAACAACCTTACCTAATCATCTCATAATGTTGCTGCACCTTATATTAGTACAAGTACATGACATCTTACTAAAGTAATGCCACCGCTGTTAAGCGCGCTGAATAATTGAGGAATCGGAATAATTCTAAAGCCAATACAATGTTGCATCGCGAAGAAGCTTTCGGTTAAAGTAATAGTTAACATCTTAGGGTTGGCAAGTAAAGACCAGATTGGACATAACTTTTGAGAGTATTATCCTACTTTGGAAATTGAGAGTATGCCTCTGCACGTGTTGGTCCAATGGTCGCAGGTGCTCTCATGTCCACGTGTGTGACTTGAGCGATGTCCATACTAGAAAACTTATTGGTAGATTGTATAAACATGTACCGAGCAAAACCAGTTAAACCAGATTTCTTTGGACAACATTAACTGTTTTGTTCCAATGTTCTTAGGTACTGAATGAATTCACTCATGGGAAACAACAAAAAGTGAGCAAGACTGAGTTCAAAGAGGTTCTTTCGGATATTCTACTAGGCATGTCTGCTGGGTTGAAGCGAGACCCTATTGTAATCCTCCGTATTGATGGGGAAGACCTCCTAGAATTCATCAATGGGCCAACTTTTGAATCAGAGATGGTGGCTACTTATTCTGAGATAAAGTCAGCTGATGGAACCCTCCGTGACTGTATAATCAAAGCTTTGGAAAAACTCACGGTTGAACAAGGGATGCCCCCTTCATCAGATTCTTGGGTAGTTGGTCTTCTCTAATTAAGATTTTTCAGTACTAGCAGTTTGTCCTACAAATTTACATGTTGCATTGAACATTTTCATTCTTAACGGCTTTTTTTTCTTTCCGTCTTTTCCTCTTTGTTGGTTACTTTTGTTCTTTAGGTTGTGAGCAATATCGTGGAACCTGCTCTGCAATCATGCACTGGCCATGATTTGGACAAGCCGGTCTCTCAAGAAACATTCTTAGCCGAATTCAAGAAAGTAGCAGAGTTTGTGGCTCATCGTCTTCAGGAGCAGCCTGTGATTGTAGCCCACAGTGAAAATGACTTTGATGGAAGCGACATCAAGAGACTGTTGTCCAACAAGTTTGAATTAGACAAGGTTTGCCTCATAAAAATCCCTCGTCTTTTTGCTTCTGACCAATTATACTCACAAATGTTGTCGGAATCTATGCTCTTTTAAGTATGTCCTATTTCGCTTACAGTGCCCTGACTCACTGAAATCGCTTATTACAATCTGTTGTAAAATGCAGACACTGAATGCAGCTATTGAAACTGTTCCGAGAGACCGCAATGGGAAATTATCCAAGGAATATTTGCGCGTGGCGCTGGAAGCAGTAGGTCCAACAGCTGGTCTGCCACCATTTGGTGCAGTTGAGCAGGTTTTCTTTAAATAGCATACCCATCTTTATATTTGATTTTAAACTTAGACAGCTTCTTCCTTCAGTGCTTCCTGAGCTTGATCGTTTATACCTTCAGCAGATGTTCATAAATTTTTTACAATGAAAATCTGCAGATGGATAAGGTTGTGCAGGATGCGTTCAACATGGTTAACGCAGATGACGGAAAGCTGTTTAAAGAAGACGAGTTCAAGAAGTTACTGACTGAAATCCTGGGGAGTATCATGTTGCAATTGGAGGGAAATCCAATTTCAGTTCACTCTAATTCGGTTGTCCACGAGCCCCTCACCGCTTCTTCTACTCTACTGCAGCCAACTCCCGAGTTATAGATCACAGCTCTCGTGGATATGTCAAGCGTAACAACGATAAAAGCGGCAATAAAATTTTGATGAAGAAATGGTTACTACTACAAGATTCTGTGTTTCATAGGTATTGTAATCACGTTAATGAAATGCTCTTAGTGTGCAAATTTAGTTAGGGATGGAGCCAACACTTATCAATGTCCACTACTATATATGTTGTTACTGATTTCTGATGTTTGAATACATTAAATTGGTACCAAAGCAAATGGAACCAGAAATTGCCAGTGTGTTAGTGCATGGTAACTCTACTGGGTTAATTGACCTTTACTAGATGTAAAAGAATCTTGTGCTAAATTCTTCCACATGATCTTCGGAATTTACTCTTTTACCTTGTTGATATTTTTTTACTGTTCATATAAATGAAAGAGCACAATTACGTTCTAGGATTTATATAGTCGATCTCATTTAGTGGGATAAAGCTTTGTTGTGTTGTTGAATAGAAATGAAAGAGCAACTTATTGTGCATACATGTACTCTCTCCTAGTGTGTATTTTATCCCCCTACACTGCTGGTACTTTTAATTTCAAAAATAGGAATAGAAAACCTTGCATATATTTATTCACGCTTTTTTTTTTTAAAACATTTACACTATGTAGTGTTCCCACATAACGTTTGTATAAGACCTATTAATTTTTATAGATATTTTAGAATAATTAACGAAAGTAAAAAAAAAAATTCCAAAATGCATGTAAACCGTTTTTTATTGAAATAAAAGCAAAGGTCGCATCGCTTGGTAATTGTATATATATGAAACCTATTTAGATGATAAAGAAGAGCATGAACGCTTTGGTGTTTATATATGTAAATCTATTTACATGAGATCTTTTTCCAAAATGCATGTAAACCGTTTTTTATTAAAATAAAAGCAAATGTCACTTCAGCTGAACCAAGCATGATGGAAGAGGTGCTACTAATTCTGTCAGAGCTGCTCTTCACATCTCTGAAACAATTTGGATCAAGAGGCACACACGTAAATTAAAGTGAGAACACTATGGTTTACCAATGAGAAAATTTGGAACTTTTGTGGTTCTAATAGGATAGTTCTTCCCTCGACATGACATTCGTTCTTCATCAAGGGCGTCTTATCGATACATCATCAACACTATTGATTCAAATGTATCGACACTGACGACAAAAAATCAGTCAAAGAACGAACATCCTTCACAAAATTATAAATCAAGCTGACCTTTGGTGAAATGAATTCATGGGCAACAATTGCAGCAAGAAGCTTTGGCCCCAAGGAATTTTGGGCACCGATCGTGTCACAACTTCCACCAACTGATTTGGGCAATTTTTTATCAGCTTCATTTTGGATTATGGAAAACTCCTCCATTGCCTCAAATTGATGATGGAACTAAAATGGTTGAAGGGCTTCTTTTTAAAGAACCAAAAGAATACAGAAGAACAGAGTACTATATATATTGCGAGTTCTAACCACTATTGGTCACTGAAACAAGTATTCAGGGTAGAAGGATTTTCCATTAAGTACATAAGCTGTAGGGAAGTTGCCAGGAAGATTGGTACTTAGTACTTATCCGAAAGATGTGGAACTTTAAAATTCCATATTTTCTTAGGTTTTTGCTCTTCCAAGAAGGTAGGCAGCGGCCATGCATGCATTTTAATATGTAAATTAGATTGGTTGATACTTGGACGTGGAAGTCGAAATACATGAGGATGATTTTAAGCTAGTGCGTGATTGTGGTACCGCCACAATGACTTCCCTTCAAATGAAAATCCTTCTCCATTTCATCTTTCAGGATGTACACCAATCAACAATTATGAGTCATTCACATTGACAACTTGATAAACAAGCATCTTCTCTAAGAAGCACACTCACTAGTATAATTATGAGGAAACCAACGCCTACATTTGATGACAGACAAGAGTTTAATACACAAGATACTCCAAAAATATCTTCTACTTTTTTTTCAGCACTTCAAAATAATCCTCGAGGAATGCTAATTCCAAAAAGATACAACTTTAACCTGTACCATATTACAAAAGAAAAATTACTAACCCAAATACACGAGTATTCATATGTAAGTCCTAAAGAAGCTAAGTGATCACAACTATATTTTATTCCCCAAAGATATGTCGAATTGAGAGTGATAATGTCTAATCCATTAATAGCTCCATGTGGAAATGCTGGCGTGGAATGATTTTAATGTACGAATAAAATGCCACACAAGCAACAGCAGGCCCTACCCAAAATACCCAATGCCCGTTCCAGAGGCGACCCCCGCGAATAAGTGCAGGGCCGAAACATCTAGCCGGGTTCATCCCGACACCGGCATACCCCTTTGCGGCGGTAACGGTGGTTGAGATAAAAACAAGGAGGCCCGCAACTATTCCGATGATAGAGAAGACTACAACTCGGCCCAAAGCAAGGGCTTGGCGGTGGTCAAATGCTATCCAAATCGAAGCGAAGAGAAACACAAACGTGCAAAATATCTCAAGCCAAAGGGCTTGGGTGGTCTCAATGCCCATTATGATAGGCCCATGTGGGCCTGGGGCAATGACAGTGAGGGTGCAACCTCCAAGTGAAAATGTTCCTTCAATGTTGTTGTTTACCACTGCCTTGAGTGCTAGGGCACCTAGTACCGCCCCGACGCACTGGCTCAAGATATAGACGGCAGCGCGTGAGAGGGAGATGAGGCCAAGAAGTGCTGCGGATAGCGTTACAACGGGGTTGATGTGACCGCCGGAAATGGGATTGGTAACGAGGAGAAGAATTGCAACTGTGATGGAAATGAGGATTGCCATGATGAGGTTTGGTATTGTGGTTTTGGTCTCATAGGAGGAGATCACTATTGTATCTATAGCAAAAACAAGCACTGCCGAGCCAACTAGCTCTGCCAGAGAGGCTCTCCAAACCTGCCAATTAGGTGAAAACTTAACAAAACTAGCATAGTAATACTACTCATAATTTTAACAGAATACATATCAGATATTCTAATAATCTAATGTAACCTAAAATATGCAGAGGAAGATTTGAATTTGAGTTCAGATGAGAGTACACTACTCTAGCTAACTTGCTAACATTCAAGTGTGTTAAGATCATTGTTCTAAATATCTCCGCCTAGCATCACCTAGGACCCATCTAGGCGCTAGGTGCCTAGTCACCGCCCCATTAATCCCTAGGAGTTTGAAAATTAAGAAAGGACGCTTAGACCTGTCTAGGCACCCGACTCGGCCGCAACTCTCACTTAGATAAAAAATAGATAAATTTCATTTCGCATTTTATTTTTTTTAATAAATAGTAATAAACTTGTTGAGTCTTGGATTAACACTCATTATATGCTTGTCCCCATGTTTTCAATATGTTCTACTACTTTATATCTATATGTCATTCTATTTTGCAATTTATATAATTAAGGTTCTAAAAGGCGCTAGGGGCTAGTCGAGCGGCGGCCAGGATCTTAGCGCCTATGCGTCTAGGCGGTTTTGTTTAATTTTAATTAATTTTATTATATAATATATAATAAATTTCTACTTATATTAAAAAAGATAAATGTATTGGGATACAAAAATTGCAAAATAGAATAAAATATAGAATATAAAGTATTAGAGCATATTGAAAACATGAGGAACAAGCATATAATGAGTGTTAATCCAAGTATTCTACAAGTCTCTTACAATTTATGAAAAAATAAAATGCAAAATAAAAGTTATCTATTTTCTGTCTAAGTGAGAGTTGCGACTTAGGTGGGTTCCTAGGAGGTCTAGGCGGGCGCCCTAAGCAAGTCCAGGCAGATGCCTAGGTGTCCTTTTCTAATTTTCAAGCACCTAGGGATTAATCGGGACGGTGACTAACTACCTAGCGCCTAGCTGGGACCTAAGCGGTGCTAGGCCCCTGCCCGCCGTCAGATTACGGCTTATCGCCTTTTAGAACCTTGATTAAGATGCACCCTTTAATGGTAGGTTACAACTATTTGTGACTTTGAATCTACTGATACATGTTGTAAGAACCATTTAATTATAACTAATCCATAATCTTATAAGTTAATTAGGAACATGAATTCATTAAAGTTATAAGCGTTGCACTTAAATTGCTTAATCATTTCCTATGAAGTCATCACTAATGTAAATATTAATTCCTAATATATGCTAACCTTCGAAGAAAATAACTCGTGGAAGCCCAACTTTTGACTCAAAGTGAAAGGACTGAGCTTCTTCGCTTCTTCAATATTCCAGTGCTCTGACCTACAAAACCATTTGCAGAAAAACCATAGCACACTAAACAATTGTTCCAATTTTATTTTTTTATAAAACGAAATTGTATTCTAAAATATGAAATTAAAGATTTGAAACCGGGTGCAAAGACGATAGATACACACTGCCTTGACCAACTGGCATAATAAAAAATAAAATAAAAAATTTGTTGGGAAGAATGTGGTACTTGCATTGGTGAGGAGGAAAAGGGATGAACTCTCTCATCTTCTGCAACTGGCATGTTTTGCTCCATTTTTGTATAGGATTGAAATAATTATTGAGTTTGAGAGCTCAAAAAGTGTATGGAGATATATATAGTCAGTTTGGAGATGCGTATTGGGCAGGCAGACAAAAATATCTGTTAGATATAAAAAAATCTAATTCTATATCAATAAAAATCTAATTCTGTATCAATCTACCATTAATTTTTTGAACCAGACTTCCGGCCGGCCGGTTACTACACCCTACTTATTTATTATGTGATGTACACCACTTTCTAATGCCAAACTTACTATTGATGCCCCACCCAAAAATTTATTATGCGTTCCCTTTTTTATGAAAATATAAGCAAAGATAATTGCATAATATATTTTATATTTTGCAATGTTAATAATTATCTCCGTTGTTTATATGAATTGTATTATATATGATGTTTTGTTATATTTATAGGCAGTTCACACCCTTGTTAATTTATATTCATTGGCCTTCTTGAATTCTTTCAATCCGACAACGGATATTGAAAGAGATATGTGAGAGATAAAAAAAAAGTGGGTAAATAGCACCACTCTTAGGCAAACATCAGTGAGACATAAACACTGGCTGATGCATTAAGGGGCAGCTGACCCCCCGAACTTCGATGAACGTCCATGGACACCTTAGGTGCTGACCCTCTTAACTTCGGTGAATGTCCATGAATACTTAGGGTGCTGCCTTGTGGAAATTTTAAGTTTGTTTAAATGTATTTTTCATAGATTGATTGAATGTACAAGGGGGGATATATAATGAGGTAGAAGGTTACAAGCAACCCTACCTTGGCAAATCCTACTAACCTGGTAAACCCTAAAGCTGACACTCCTTAAATTAAGGGAGTGCAGCAAGTAGCTAGCACACAACTATCAACAAGTCATCTAGATGTCAATCTTCCTCAAATTAAGGGATTAAACTTAATAGAGAATCCTATGGAAAGAGGAAACATAAAATTTGGCAACATAAGTCACCCCATATCGTCTAATAACCCTAAAACCATATGCAGCATCAGTATGCATCATCAGTCATATGCAGCATCAGTCACCCATATGCAGCATCAGTCCTATGTAGCATCAGTCACTCCATATGCAGCATCAGTCACCTCATATCGTCTAATATGCCTTTTTGAAGATTAGAGTTGGTTTCATACATGCCCTCTAACAATTTGATAAAACATCTGAAAGAAGAGTGGCTATTCTTAATTTTTTTTTAATTTTTATAATAAACATTACTTTGTCAAAACAACATAGTTTTGGACCATTAGTCTAATTAAAAAAAAATGTAAAAGAGGCAAAAAAAAAAAAGAAGAAGTAAAAGCAGCAAAAAAAAGTAAAAGCAGCCAAAAAAAAAAGATTACAACTTTTTAAAAGGGAAGACT
>JADOBS010300618.1:0-10952 GCA_015708375.1 Cydonia oblonga | reverse complement strand
GTTTGCTTCCCTGTCTCTGTCCATTTACATACTTACCTACACCAGTGACCGGAACAATCTAGTGAAGGTCACAAACTTGATACTTTATGTTGTACCAAAGTCCTCGCTGATTTTGTGCATCAACACATTCAATGTCTTTTTTTGTATAATTTTATGGTGTTTATAATTTTATGAAAAATATTGTAAATTTTAATACTCATTTGAATTCAAATGAATTAGCTTTTATTTGTTGATATATTGCATCATAAATTTATGGTAAGTATTTTATACGAGAAAATATTTTGGTAGAGACTTTTCGGTATATTTATATTCTTGCATCACTAATTTATTACAATATATTTAGGTATGTACATTTCAATAGACTAGTTTAATATACATGTTCAGGTACACACTTTTGGTACACTTATGTTTTTTGTATATTTTCTTATGTGCTACAAACAAATTATAATATATGTATTTAAATATGAACATTTCAGTATACTAGTTTAGTAAAATATATTATGATCCGAACGTTTAGGCACAATAATTAGAGGAAATTAAACAAAAACTAATGAATTAAAATGTGGATAATAATAAATTTAAAATTTAATGTGGAGAGATTAAAAAAAGATATCCATTAACAAAATTCTATATAAATTTGAATTAACCACACAATAAATAACTAAAATTAATATGTAATTTAATATTGAGTTTTTATTAAATTCTAATCTTCTTCAATGATTAAAGTTCAAAAACCTCTATAAAAAAACAGTGACATATATGATGTGTCCCACAACACAATAGAAGCAGTTTGAATCTTCATCGCCAGCTGATGCAAGGACATAACAACCTTCATCAATTTAAGAAGTAAACCCTAACATAAACGAAGGAAGAAAATGAATCATGCATGATCCGCCTACAAACTTCCATATAAACCCAGCCAGTTACATTCTTTTCAGGCGGATTAAACAAAGCACAAAGAATAATGACCCCTTAACCCTCCTTTTTTAATCCCTTATTATCCCAAAATCTGTGTTAAGACTTTCTGAATCTTTAACTGATTGCATATTTGACATATAAGAATATTTTGTGAATAAGATTTTGCTCCGAGTACTTTTCCAACAGACACCAAGATATTGCCAATCCTCAGACTGCAGCCTATCAAGCTTGTTAAATTTACAATTAAATTATTTAATGGTATTTTATTACCTAATATCTTTGGTCCTTTTTGGTTGGATGACTCTTAAGATATGAGGTGATTTTCAGAAGGAGACACAACATTTGGTTTTTTTTTTTTTTTGTTTTTTCCCATTAATATCTAAATGATTAAAACTTTAACAATTCAAGTCATTTTTGTGTCCGGTGAAAATTGGCGAAAATATAGAATTGGTTTGTGGTGGTCGGATTTGTCACATCCCGGCCCGTTGCAGATCACTTTCCGGACCTGCTCCACCACTGTCGCACGATATTGTCCACTTTGAGCTCCAATCACATCCTCACGGTTTTGTTTCTAGGAACTCACATGAGAACTTCTCAGTGGGTCGCCCATCATGGGAGTGCTCTCGCGTGCTACTCGCTTAACTTCAGAGTTCCCATGAAACCCGAAGCCAATGAGCTCCCAAAAGGCCTCGTGCTAGGTAGGGATAGAAATATACATTTAAGGATCACTCCCCTGGACGATGTGGGATGTCACAATCCACCCCCCTTAGGTGCCCGACGTCCTCATCGGCATACTCGATCAGGGTTAGGCTCTGATAACAATTTGTCACATTCCGGTCCGGGACGGATTACTCCCCCGAGCGGGGATGTGACAGGATTGCCTTTTAAAAGTGAGTAATGATAATTAGACTAATTTATTATATCACATTTGTAAATTATGTGATGTAATAAGCATTTAATTAATACTTAAATAATAATCTAATCAACAACCACATCATATTTTTTACAAAAATATAGTTTAAATAAATGGTCTCCTTAGTTTTACCAAAAAAAAGTTGGTGGTGTTCTCGTCTAAAGAGTTGAATACTTTATGTAAAGAAATTCAAACTTTGCTATTTTTTTTTTCTCCTTTAAAGAAGTGATATTAATTTCCACTGCTTTTATTAAATGACGAGAAGAAAAAATTAAATTTGAATTCAGAAAAAACGTCATGTTCTAACTCACTTGAATAAGCCCAAATCCACTTCATATCTCATTTTAAAACTGACCTCCTCAATCATGATAAGTGCATTTTATAATTGTTATGATATTTTTTATAAAATGACAGAGCATGTATAGCCAAAACCAGAAGCTATTCTTACCCACCTCATCAAAGCCAAAGATCATTATTTCACCATGGAAATGGCTCCTTTAAACCGGAAGTTCCATTTTTTCTCAATTCTCTTCACCACTTTCTTCTACACCAATGTTCTCTCAGACAACACTATTGGAGTGTACCCTTTTCCTTGCTCTACTTCTCACCACACCAAGACCTGCACTTCGTCTCTATACCACATCTCAAAAGGCCACCAAATAGAAGAAATAGCCACTTTTTACTCGGTAAACCCATCCAACATCAAGCCAATTGTTCATGACAACCAACACCCAAAAGACTACCTTGTTTCTGTGCCTTGCACTTGTAAGGACATCAAGGGCACCCAAGTTTACCTCTATGATACAAATTACATAGTTAAAGAAGGAGACACTATTGGAAATGTGGTGAGTGAGTTTTACAGTGGGCAGGCAGTGAAAATTGGGGAAGAGGAGCAGCAATTTACTGTGGGAAACATGACTACTTTTTACCTTGTTTGTGGGTGTGTAGAGAAAAAATCACAGGAGGTTGTGACATACACAGTTCAAGATCATGACACTTTATTAGATATTGAAAATCTTCTATCTGCATATGAGAGTGAGATTCAGAAATTGAACAAAAACTTCACTAAGTCCCCTAATTTTATAGATGTTGGATGGGTTTTGTTTGTGCCAATGGAGCTCAATGGACTTCGAGCCCAACAGCAAGGTACTGCCTCTTTTTTGCTTCAAAATCGTAACAGAATTGTTGTTGACACGCCAAAATAGTCATACTACACTCTTTGTTCTCAGAGATTTTATCTCAGGGAGAAGTGTGGATGACTATTTTGGAATGTTAATAAATGCTTCTTGTCACAAATGCTCATTTTCTTTAAGTAAAGTACGATAAATGACCATATTTTCTCGATCAAACCAGGGAAGAGACTCAGTTTGGCTGCAATTATAGGGATAGTGTCAGCTGTTGGGTTTCTTTTGGTGGCCACATTCATATTTCTTCTCATAAGATATAGAAAAGGTAAGAACACAGAAGAAGATGTGAACCCAAATGCCAAAAAGGTTTCACTGAAGCAACAGTTTTTCAAAAGGCAAATGGAAGGTAAGACAAAAATCTCAACTCCATATCGAAAAACCATTCTAATGGGTTCACTTATATATCAATTTCTAGATTAATACATTAGCATAAGAAATGTGACACAATATTTGTTCTTGCTACAGAAACTTTTGAGAATGAAAGGCCAGTTATATATACGATGGAGGAAATCGAGCAGGCTACGAATAACTTTGATGACACCAGGATGATTGGACAGGGCGGATATGGCAGCGTTTATTTCGGTGTTTTAGGAGAACTGGAGGTAGCAATTAAGAAGATGAGACCTAGCAGATCAAAGGAGTTCTTTGCTGAGCTCAAGGTTTTATGCAAGATCCATCATAATAATGTGGTAAGAAGAAGAAAAAAGAATGTAAAAGATTTTGGTCCATTAATTTGGGACTGCTTCCATGTGAAGCACTTTTAGAATGAAAAAGAAAATGATTATGAGCGGAAGTGCCTCCTAGGTGCTTCTCCAAAAAGGACTTCTAACTAACAAGCACTTTTAAGTTTTCCTGCCAAACATAGTTAGAAACGCTTTTGATTGTCAGCATTCCCAAATAGACCCTTTGTTTTCTTAGTAAAAAGTTTTATAGAGAAAAATTAAGTGACCAAATTTGTTCTTCTTAGGTGGAGCTGCTGGGATATGCTAGCGGAAGTGAGCATCTGTGTTTGGTATATGAGTTTGTTCGGAATGGATCCCTCAATGATCATCTTCATGATCCATTGCTGAAAGGAAACCAGCCTCTTTCTTGGACAGCAAGGGCACAAATAGCACTGGATACTGCACGAGGGGTCGAGTACATTCATGATCACACGAAGACGCGCTATGTTCATCGTGACATAAAAACCAGCAACATTCTACTTGATCAAGGACTCAGAGCAAAGGTAGCAGATTTTGGCCTAGCAAGGTTGGTAGAACGGTCGAACGAAGAAGATATCATAGCAACACGTGTGGTTGGAACGCCTGGTTACATTCCTCCTGAGTAAGTAAACTATGGTGCAGGAATTCACGCTTTAATTAAGATTGTTTACTTGCTTTTCAAGGAAAAAAGTCGTCAGTTGGTGGTAGTTAAGCTTATGAACTTACCCTAATCCGCTACTTTTCTCTTCAAGATCTGTGCGTGAGCTACAAATGACATCAAAAACTGATGTTTATGCATTCGGGGTGGTGGTAGCAGAGCTAATAACCGGTCAACGTGCAATTTTTCGTGACAACAGAGAACCGAAAAGAATGAGGTCACTCATCTCAGTTGTAAGTCAGCTTCTTAAATTCTTAATTAAACATTAATTACGTGCTCCAAGTGACTCAAAATTAACAACATATTGCTTCTGTTTTTTATGCAGATATATGCAATTTTCAAAGAAGAAGATCCAGAAGCTGCTTTGGAAGCTCAAATAGATGGTAACATGAAGGGAAGTTACCCTATGGAAGAAGTCTACAAGGTTTGTGCAACTGAAAAACGAAAACTAAAAACTTATAACGAAATAGTTATTAAACGGACTCTTAGGTGTATGATATGTATATATTGTATATGGTGCAGATGGCAAAAATAGCATGGGGTTGCGCGAGTGAAGATCCAGTAAATAGACCGGAGATGAAAGACATTGTGCAAACACTCTCCCAAATATTGATGTCCTCCATAGAATGGGAAGCATCACTTGGAGGGAAGAGCCAGGTCTTCAGTGGCTTACTCATGAGTGGCAGATAAAACTTGAGGATATGTTAAAAAGTCTTTCAATTGATATGTTGAAATTATTGTTCTGTTTTTTTTATTTATTATTATTATTAAAAGATACATGTGTATGCAAGCAAGCACAAAGAACGATTGTGGGTTAGTCTAGTTGGTGAGGACAATGTGCTCGGCCTAATTTGTATTTTTGTTCTTATTTTCATAATTAGAGTATTTTAGAATGTAGCATTGTAAAAAAACAAGCACATCAAATTTTGTTAAAGAGTGACTTTTTTTAAAAAAAAAATTTTTTTATCAATTTTAGAGAGTGGCTTGTACTGGTTGAATTATTAATTTTTTTTTTTAGCAGTACGAGGGAAACTTCCACCCACTAAAATGCCAACCGCACCTCTAGTTTAACAAAAATGTAATACTTGTCTTCTTCACTTGAAAGTAGTCAGTGTTACTTACTTGTCAATTACAATTTGACACGTATGGAAAAAAAAATATTCTCATTTTTAATGTATAATTTTTGCATAAGTGCTGAAACAATGATTTTGTTAGAAGGAAAAACGACTTGTTCTAAAGAATGAGCCAAGTAGCGTTCTTATTAACATCCAAAAACAAGAGTTTCGAATTAGAAAAAACTAAACCAAGTCCTCTAAACAAAAAACATCATAATGTTTGCCTCTTATGTCAAAAACAAAAAGTACACAGAATTTCCCCATAGATTTGTAACTCAAATAGTTAAAAACGTTTATCTAACATCCAGTATCATGCCCCCCATCCTCGAATATCATTTGTGGGAAAATAAAAAATAAAAAAAATCCACAATTTTTTCGTAAACCCACCATTGGAGCCCATGGAATTTGCTAAATTGGGCAAAGGAGAAACCAACTGTCATGGGCTTTTTCCTTGTATGGACATTCAGAAGACCGAAATCTCAAATATGAAAAGAATGACTGGTGGCAACCCATTGTTTGACAACACTCGCAATACAATTTACAATTTGCTTCCACCCAGCAAATTAGCCAAACCAATTCGCGTTTCAATCCATTGAATTTCATCACCAACAGCTCAAATTTGCCTGACATTTAATTACAGCATTCAAGCTTCAAATTTATACACCCATGTGATTGCCTTAATATGTAAAGTATTATATGGCATAGTGCCATGGAAATCAGAAGCAGAGAATCGGAGAGGTTGTTTTGTTTGTTTGATCTCCGGGGGTTGTATTGATAACTGGGTCGGATTCAAATCTCTCGATCTTCAATCCGATGGCCGGCGCCGCCTCGGCGCTTTTTCTGCTCGACATCAAAGGACGAGTTTTGATTTGGCGCGACTACCGTGGCGATGTCTCTGCTGCTCAGGCCGAACGCTTCTTCACCAAGTTCATCGAAAAAGAGGTAAAAATCTTATATGTATGTGTGTGTGTTTGTGTATATATATATATATATATGCATGTACGTATGTACACATATATATTCAGCTGCAATTGCAATTGGGTTGTCATCAATTTCTCAATTGGAATAAAAAGTTTCACACTTTAGCAAAAAGTAGCTGAATGGATTGCGTTTACTGGAAAATTTGTAATTTTTTCAGGGTGATCCGCAATCCCAAGATCCAGTGGTTTACGACAATGGAGTCAGCTACATGTTCATACAACACAACAATATCTACTTGATGATCGCGTCGAGGCAGAACTGCAATGCTGCTAGCTTGCTTCTGTTTCTGCACCGCGTAATCGATGTATGCACTCTTTGAACTCTCTTGCTAGATTTTTTTAGTTGTATTTGGTGTGATGGTGTTGCCATTCGTCATTGATTCTTCCCCGTGTGGAGGTTTTCGTGTGTTTCTATTCGTTTGTCTGTGTTTTCAGGTTTTTAAGCATTATTTTGAAGAGCTAGAAGAGGAATCGCTAAGAGACAACTTTGTCGTAGTGGTAATTAACTTGTAAGGTGTTTTATAGGTAGAATTATGGATAGAATTTTGATGGCAGTATGCTGAATTGCTAGATAATGCCCTTGTGTGTTGACAGTACGAGTTACTCGATGAAATTATGGACTTTGGTTTCCCGCAATTCACTGAAGCAAAGATTCTTAGTGAGTTTATCAAGACCGATGCTTACAGGATGGAGGTGACACAACGTCCTCCCATGGCCGTTACAAATGCAGTGTCTTGGCGCAGTGAAGGGATACGGTACAAGAAGAACGAAGTACGTTGATCCTCTTTTCATGTTTACCGTTGGTTAATTAAATCCCGTCTGTAGAGTTATGAAGCTCTGTTCATATTTTATCAGGTCTTTTTGGATGTGGTGGAAAGTGTCAACATACTTGTCAACAGCATCGGACAAATAATACGGTCAGATGTCGTTGGGGCCCTAAAGATGAGAACATATTTGAGGTGCATAACTTCTTTTCTTCTTCTTGAATTTAGTATTAGGGCACAAACTATAGGAAGTAGCAACTGCGTTTGTTATAAAGCCACTAACCCGCCGAATTAAAATGCGTTCTGGCCAACCCTTTGATCAACGGTTTGGATTTTGAGAAGGAAACTCCAGCATGTTCATTTGAGTTAAGGCTCACAATGTTAACATGAGCCTGGAAAATGAGTACTTATTGATAGTATCCTAAAAATATGTAGATATGTATGGATTTCGTCCTTGGATGTTGTGATGTTTACTAACTTCATGTTCGACACTGACTGGTTAAACTTGCTTCATTTATTGTAGTGGTATGCCCGAGTGTAAGCTTGGACTAAATGATAGAGTGCTGCTAGAAGCGCAAGGTCAAACATCGAAAGGAAAATCCATTGATCTGGATGACATTAAGTTCCATCAGTATGTTGCCTTAATACAAGCTAATTCATACATCTGTTGCTTCATAAGTTTCTTTTTCCATATTTTGCTAATTCTTATAATGTTACTGCTGCTTGAAATGCTTATAATATTTTGTATTTACTTTATTTTTTCCCACCCAACTAGGTGTGTGCGTTTGTCTCGATTTGAGAACGACCGGACTATATCG
Organism: Cydonia oblonga; assembly: GCA_015708375.1. Lineage (NCBI taxonomy): Eukaryota > Viridiplantae > Streptophyta > Magnoliopsida > Rosales > Rosaceae > Cydonia > Cydonia oblonga. The sequence goes on along the minus strand of JADOBS010300618.1, from coordinate 2,898 downwards.
TTCATCCCCCCTGATGGAGCATTTGATCTGATGACATACAGACTCAGTACTCAGGTACATTTCTTTTCACAGCTAATAATTTACTTATTTCCGCCATGTATTTTCATGGATAAATTAATCAATTGGCGGAGCTCCAACCCCTATTTATATGTACGTTTACATTTGCTCAAAATATAAAGCGGAAAAAGACCACTTGTCCTTCAATGATCTCAGGTGAAGCCTCTTATCTGGGTGGAAGCACAAGTTGAAAATCATTCTAGAAGTCGTATTGAATTCACGGTAAAAGCAAGGAGCCAGTATAAGGAGCGCAGGTAAGAGAATCGCTGCTCTAACGATTACTTATTTATGTTGAATCCGTTATATAGAATACTAAGACTCCGAGTTACAATTTTTTACAGCATGGTGAAAACTCAACATTTTTACACATCATGAGTTCATTCTTGAGTGCCATTATCCGAATTCTCACTGTAAGCTATGGTTACTTTGTACAGCACGGCTACAAATGTCGAAATTGAGTTGCCTGTGCCCGCTGATGCTACAAACCCTACTGTCCGGACATCAATAGGATCTGCTACATATGCTCCTGAAAGAGATGCTTTGGTCTGGAAAATCAAGTCTTTTCCTGGCAATAAGGTAACAATTCTTCTAAAGCTTCATATTCTTTCTCCTCCCCTTAAATATATATTGATTGCAGAAACCTTCGCAAAGATAATTTTGACCTTTTTTCGGTATTAAATTACGTAGGAATACATGTTGAGATCTGAGTTTACGCTTCCTAGTATAACCGCTGAAGAAGCGGTTCCTGGAAGAAGAGCTCCTATTCGGGTGAAGTTTGAGATACCGTATTTTACTGTCTCCGGAATTCAGGTGTGTTATGAACTTCGTTATTTCCTCTAAAGGTTTCTTGCTGTTATAGGTACTTCAAACTGATGCTCTATGGCGTGTGGATTTTGTAGGTCCGATACCTAAAAATCATTGAGAAAAGTGGGTACCAGGCTCTTCCATGGGTGAGATACATAACAATGGCTGGCGAATACGAACTGAGACTAATGTAAAGGCATACGTATCTTGCTCCTTTCAATCGCGTAAATAGAATACATTCGTGCGGACAGTTTTCTTTCGATATTTTCGCTGTTACCGGTAGTCTCGTCTCCGGTGATCTTTCTTCCAAAGGACACCCTACAAGTTTCTTCAATCAATTTTTGTGTTTTGTCTATCTTTTTTGTTATAATCACTAGGAGATTTTGTTTCGGAACCACAAAGTAGATTGTACGTCGTGGCGAATGGTTGTGTTTTTGACTCAGTAATTTTATTGTTGGCATGCTTGAAATATAGCAATGATCAATGCTTTCGAATTATACATGAAAACGAGAAACAAATACAAGCCGCATGGTATACCTCTCCTGATTATTTTGGTGAGGATCTTAGATATCCGTGAATTGTATCCGTTCATTATATATTGTACGGTCAGTTTTTGTTAAATATTGTTTGTGTTTAATTTTAAATAAAAATATTTATAATAATTTCTAACCGCACGATGTATAATGAACAAACACGATTCACGAATTCTTAGAATCTTCACAAAGAGGATCTGGATTCGTGTTTTGAATACACCAAAAAATTCCAAATTGCTCCATATGAGAGAGAGAGATCATGTAAATATTAATGGATTGGCAGAATTGTAAAAATAGTCAGAAAGATTGTACAAAATTACAAATATTTTTTAGGTGAGTACTTAGGCTACATATCATAGAACTGCAAAGCTACAGGATGAGGAAGATCCGCACAGGCTCAAACCCATTGCAAAAGACTGAAAGAGTATGCAAGGCAGCAGCATTCCAAAACCTCAAACCCACACCTAATAAACCTGCAAAGCAAAAGAACAACGAACAAAGAGATCGAGTCAACTTCCAAGCAAGAAGAAAATGGACGATCGATCCAACGAAAAAAAATTGTAATTTTCATAGATGAAAGTGGTAACAGCAGCAATTCTTTAAATAGATACTAGAACTAAATATATAATCTTACAAAACCATGATTCTAATGGTATTACGAATTACAGTCATGCTTCTTTACTTCAACCAGTTTCTCCAACTGATTGAGAAATTGTTCGGAAAAATCATCAAGCTAAAACAATTACAACGTCCTAACTTCAACTCCTACGTAAAAATAAAGATTCACAAGAAATTTGTAAAGGATACGAAGTTGTGTTGGATGGTGTGCTTTGACTCTTGGACACTGACATATTGGGGGTTACTAAGGACCGGGATATTTGTAATTTTGTATCATGGTTTACCTTTGTTTGCTGGGGTGTTTCACCAAGATTGTGCGCATTCTTACCGCAATTAGAGGGACCCATTGTATAGCAAGGTAATCTATATTAGACACGACATCCAACGGCTATTCTATTTTCTACTCACTTAAAAGTTAAGATGAACAACCCCAAGACTAAGAAACAGATGTACTTACCGGTTGTACAAACAAGGTGAGTAAAATTAGCAAGTAAACTTTGTAGAGCGACAACTAGAGGGAGTGTAAAATAGCACACCAAGACTACTACACACTGATCTTAGACAATGACAAAATTTCTTGCAACTGCAATTGGATCAATATCATGCGATCGTGCCCCATTTCTATAGCTAAAGATATGACATATCGTTTATATATGTTTGGTTGTGGACTTTTGAGTATTCAGACTATAAGGGTGTGTTTGTTACACCTCCTTAGAAGGCATTGGCTTGGACTAGCTTAACTAGGATTATAATCCTTTGTTTGGTAAGGTTCTGGACTAGAACAAGTGGGACTCGCCTCGACTACGAGGCACTCCGCCCTTCACTAAACCTCGTTAGCTAGTCCCGTGCTTTCGCTTGGTATTAAGCGGGACTACGGAAATGAGGC
>JADOBS010300617.1:0-10952 GCA_015708375.1 Cydonia oblonga | reverse complement strand
AAGAATGTTAAATAAAATTAATAAATTAAAAAACTCTTTTTTGGTCAAAAAATAAATTAAAATTTATGTATTAATAAATTTAAATATTTAATGGGAGACATTAAATAAAATGCACATTAATTATTTTGAATTAAGGACATATTAGGGACTAAAATCAATATTCAATCTAACACCAAGTTTTTTTTAAAATTTAATCTTCTTAAAGGATTAAAGTTCAAAAACCCCAAACCTAAAACCCACGTCGGCTTTTTCCTTTTTTGACAAATGATAAAACGCTAAATTCATCTAAACTACGATAAAGAGAATCAAAATTTGGCTGCAAAAATAAGTGCACTACTCTAGCCAACTTGGGTAAGCCCAAATCTATTAACCACTTTTGGGTTTAAGTTTTCACAATTCCTAATCCTCAGATTGAATCCGTTCCGGCTTAGATTTCCCTAATAGGGTAAAGATGCTGTGGTAGGTTTTCTCGATGTGACAGGTTGTGAAGATCAACTGATGTTACAATCTTTTTCTGCAAATTACTTTGGATTCAAGGAAATGAACCTCTAGTCAAACTTAGAGAAAGGGGAACTCACGTCACAAGTATGATTTGATATTTGCAGATGTTAACCTGTGATGGTAATCATAATCTTCAATGGTTTTGTACAAATATGTAACTATTCCGACCGACTTATGTTTTGAACACACTTGCTTTCTTCTAGTTCCCGAATTCGGCTTGCTTCCAATCGGGCTTCAATAGCAGCCGGGTTCGCAGAGCACTCAAATTGTCAATCGTTTGAAATGTTTGAATGAACCTTCTGACATTGGTAACGGATCACTTAAAAATAAGAAAGGAAGACGAACGCGTGCAAACGGAAGCATAAGGAATACATTTGGAAAGGAAAAACACATTAGAAACAAGAAAATGGTATTATTAATAATAACTGAATACATGAATTCAGCAAGCAGTATGTGCTTCTCACATGAACAATTATTTAGCTGGTCTAATCTTAAGAAAAAGCAGCTAGAATTTCATTTTAAGTACGTCACGCAATTGCGGATATGTTTTTTGTATTTCTTCTGATGCGTTAGGCTTAAATTCATCTGGAGATTCATATGCAGGAGGCTTAATTTCATCTGGAGATTCATATGCGGGAAGGCTAAATTGTTTAGGAAGAGACACCTCCCTAAGCGCAGCAAGAGCAGCTCTTCTCCTTTGCCTCACCTTTCGCCAAATCCTTATCCGGTCCTCTAGTCTTTCTTTCGCTCTCTCGGCAAGATCAGCCCTAGTAGCAGCCTGCTCAGCCCGGTTCCTGAATTGCGCAACTTTTTCCATCGCAGCTTCCAACTCCTTCTTCAAATGTTCCAACTCAGACTTATCTCCTGCGGTGCTGAAGCTCAACTGACGACTAAAGGCTTCCACCAATGACAAAGGAATTTGATCAGCCTGGTCAGCCTTCTTAACCAAGTACTTGTATTCCTTCAATGAAATTGTTACATGGGAATCGTTCTCTTCCTTTCGCTCTTCAGATTCTTCCTGAAGTTCACCAATTTTGGAAACCTCAGCATCTTCATTAGAATAAAAAAGGGGAGATTGTTCGTCAGTTTCTTCGTCTGCGCTATCTGCTCCTTGCTTTAACATTCTGTTTTCCATCTTGGCAGTCTCGGCTTCTATTACTAGTTGATGAATAGCAAGGTACAACCCCGATTTAACATTTTCGGTTCTTGCTTCAGCTGCTTCTGCTGCTGCAATTTTTGACCTCCCTCTATGAAGCTCAGATTCCAGCATTGCTATCTCAACCTGCGCATTGTTTTCCCTTTCCGCCATCTCATCAAGCTCTGTTTTAGCTTTCTGTAAATCCTCAGTAAGAACTTCAATGTCGCGCTTCAGGCTGTTGGCCACTTGATTTGCATCACTAAGCTCCAATTTTAACTGATTCAGTTCCATTTCTAGCCCCTCTATGAAACCTGCCTGATCCGAGATCTTTCTTTCCTTCTCTTCTAACTCTTTTTCCAGCTGCTTCAAGTCATTCATCGCATCAGAAGATGCCATCTCAGAGAAACTAAGGTTTTCATTCACCTGTTTAATCTCCAGCTGAAGCATCTCAATGAACGAAGACTTGGCGAGGAGCTGATCCTCCAACTCCTCCATCTTCACCGTTTGTTTATTAGAATATTCGAGCTGCTCCTGCGCTTGAGGAGCAGCCTGTGTAGCTAACTCAATCTCAGTATCCTTCGCAGATAATATCGCCAACTTCTCTTTATCTGTTTCACTAGCAGCAACCTTTGACTTAACCACGGCTTCACTTAGCTCCGGGACATGTTTAAGAAGCTCTTCAACACTCTCATTTTCCATCACGAAAGCTGTTTCCATTAGCTCCGCTTGCGTTAGAGCTTTTAGCTCCGAATCTCTAGCGTCCGCTAGTTTTGTTTCCATGCCAAGCAGCTCTGATTGTGTAGCCTTCAACTCACTAAAAACATGCATGAGTTGCTCTCTCACCTTCTGAGTCTCAGTCAGCTGACCCCCCATTTCCTTTACCTTGGATTCGAGTTGGTATATCTGCGCCCGAGCCTCTTTACATTCCTTGACGCACTTATCTCTCTCAAACTCGATGTTTTCAAGGAGGGCAAAGAGTTCGTCCGCTGTGTACTCTTGGTGTTGCAGCTTGAGAAGGGCATGCATGCAGGAAGCATCTTTTGCTTCCAGCTGCACCTTGTAATTGCCCAAATCCTTCAACACACCTTCAAGCTCTCTCCCCTTCTCACTATCCTTCTGCAAAACATTGTCGGAATCAACAAACTTAAGAACAATATATGCTTGCCAAAGCAGCCTGTCAAGAGTATGGTTACATACAAACTACCAGATTGTCCTTATGTATTTAGTAAATCAGTTCTGGTATTAATTACCATCTTCAAGTATACATTTCCATAAGCACTACCAAATCGAATTTGTTGAAGAAAGTTGAGGTTTTATTTTTGCAAAGTTTCTTAACCTTGCGATGTGGGACAATCGTTCACATCTTTCACAACCCCTTTCACGTGTGGAAAAATTTCAAGCCTAATACATGAATAATTTTATAGGGGTGACATAGAGCACAACTCCTTAACAATTGACAATGGTGAGAGTAGCTCAGCTCCTTATAAACTCTTGCAAGACTTTTTAACTTTCCGATGTGATTTAGTTTTTCACATGATCCTCACATTTGGAACCCTAGGAATCCTAGAAATTACCTAATAATGATCATGCATCACTTTGTTTTCATTTCATTCGAGCAATATTCTAATTTAATCCAAATTATGAAGAGAGAGATTTAAACTTGGTTGCAAAAGTACACTGCTCTAATCAAATTGACTATGCCATCACATCTTTAAATACACAGCATAATCACATAAACAGAAGAAAAAAATGAAGCTATGAGTTTGGACTAGGAAACCATCTGCATATATCACAACTCAAACTTAAAAGGAAGGATCTTCCTATCGAACTGAGCTGTTAGGCTGTTACCATACCAGTTCATGTGTACACACACGATCACTTACATCTGTGCCGGAAAGCCGGGTTTTCCGGTGATCGTTCTTCTCTTCAAACAGGGACAATGCAGCCTGGACTGGTTCAATTGGTTTTGTATCAATCTCCCCCATGTTTCCTAGTCAGTTATATCTCCTGAAAAGTTGATGTGAATTCTGGGGATTAATGATGGAATGAAACATTGTTTTATTTGCTTTGGAGGATGCGCTGCAGAATAAGGTGAAGGTTCTCCTGTGTAAGTTCCGCCAGTGCTTTGGATTGATCACCAGAAACGTTCGGCAGAATTTAAACACTTCTGTGTTCTAAAGATGGGGAGCAATAAATGTAGCTGGACAATGTGACATAGATGGACAACAGGAATATGCCTGTGCACTTGTGTGCTAAGTCCAATTTGTTCTTAGTAATTAATGGTATATACAATGGGAATGGATCTGTGGCACCATATTTTTTACACAACTTTTGACATGAGTTTTTCGGACTCAATTCTTAATTTCAATGATCCGAACCTTCTGTCTTTTAAAACGTTATACATAAATCATCCTTACAAAAAAAATTAGACAAATTCAAAATCATTAAGACATTTATTTAATGTGAAGAAATGGACGAATATAGTTCTATGAAACCCTAAACCCTTAATCTAACAGTTATATGGTTTCAGATTTGAATGATTTTTTGTAGACATGATATTTTAGGGAAGATCTAAAATATAAAACGGGTCGGATTGTTGAAATACATTACGGATTTAGACTCGAAAAACTTGTGTCAAAAAATTGTGCAAAAAAAATAGTATCACGGATCAATCTTTATATATACACACACATTAAAAATTCAACATGTGACTCACATCTACGTATGCATTATCCACGTTTGTAGTGTGGTTCGTTGCTGGTGTGAAGAAACCAAGGCCAAAAGATGCCTGTGAAATGCCCAGTGATGCCATTCGAGTAGAAGAATTTTGAGGATGTGCAAAAAATTTCGAATTTACACTCGTTATAATTTGGAAATATGAAAATCTTAAACAAAGAATTGTGACAGTCGTTCTTTTTTATATTATTCAGATATGCAAAACTTATGAACACAAAACAAAACTTAAGAAATAAAAGAAAAAGAAAATGATTCATGCACACTCTTAGCTTTTTCATCAGATTCGGCAAGAATTTAAGAGAGAGAATTAAAAGTAAGTGTTCAAAGTTCAAACTATCGGTAAAAAGTATGTGTAGAAATCACTTGGGTACAAAAAAATTTGCAAACAATAGGAGAAGTAAGGAAAGAGACTCAAATCAACTAGTCATCTCTTGTCAATTTAATTCTTAATTTTCAAATATTTGATTACGAATTTCAATAAAAAAACTTAAAATTTTCCGATTCTTTACTTGTAAGTAAATGCAAAAAAAGTTAAGGAACGGTTCACTTACCTCTATTTTAATAAACATGAAAAACTCAAGAATTAATGTGATTTCAGTTCTTATTCCCCGTTGGTAAATACATACCCTAAGAGCAACTCCATCGTAGGAGCCCTCCCCCAGGCAATCCACTATTCAATTCACCTTGTGAACAGAAATTGCCCTTAATAAACAGTAACTGCCTTTTGCATCTCTACCGTTACACTTGAATAGCCCTGGCAATAGGTAATAAAATATTTGTATTTTTTTTATTTATAATTAATATTATATTATTTACTTTGTATAAATTAATATTCTATTATTAATTATATTAATATTATAAAGGAATCCAACACTATCTCCAACAGTTCACCACAACTAAAGAAAATAAAAAATAAAAACGCCGATACGGAAGCTGCAAGACAGAAACCATGAGCGCCCAATTGCACGAACACGACGACGAGTCGTCAAAGCTGTGAGACGGCGCGGACGATGACGAAGCCAACTGCCTGCTGCAGCCGCAGTCTCTGTCGCTGTCGTCGTCGACGACGAGGAGGAGGTCGATTTCGAGTCGCTGGAGAAGATCCTGATCTTCGACGATGCCATCGACGACGAGTCCACGGCGGTCCCACCTTTTACGTGGAAGAAGCTGTGGCTGTTCACCGGACTGGGTTTCCTGATGAGCATAGCGTCCCTGGATCCGGGCAATTTAGAAGGGGATCTCAATCGTTGCAGAGGATATGATGGTTGACGTCGCCCAGACGTCAGCCTTGCGTCACATGGCCTTCGGGCTATCGGGCTGGCAATCGCTGCCGGGCCTGTCGCTCGGGCTCGGCCTGTCCCTCGGGCTCCCAAACGCTGGAGCATGTCCACCGGGCAACAGCCCACTGTTCAATCCACTGTCCCCCGAGCAAATGCTCCCGCTGGAGCTGCTCTAAACAAGTGAAAAAGCAAGAGAGGGGAGGGACTGAGGGTGTCATCCTTAACCGTTGGATCAGATCAGAACTAAGAAAGTGGCGGGAGGTTATTACAAGTGGTACAATATGATTCGCGTCCGCGACCACGTCAGCGATCTGACATGGCAAAGTTTCTCTCTCTAGAAACTCTCAGATTCTGTGTCTCTTCCGGTTCAAGAAGAGAGAGAGAGAGAGGGAGAGAGAGGGAGAGAGGGAGAGAGAGAGAGAGGGAGGGTGTGATGAGTTCTTCGCCGAGGGGCACGGGTGACGAAAGACCACGGTTCTTCGATTCAAAAACGAAGAGCAAGTGCTGGGCAAACGCGGATGTGGTGCCGGGTCGACACCCTGAGCGGTGGCGGCGAGACGCCGCCGGCAACGTCGTCTGTAAGCGCTTCTGCAACTGCCAGGGCTGCCTCTGTTTCGAGTACGATCACATCGTTCCCTTCTCCAAAGGTCACAACTTCCTCTCTTTTCAACTGGATAGTTTCAAATTCTCTCTTCAAAGTTTCAATCTTTTGATTGATTGTCATGAATTCTGAACTGGGTATCTTGAATTTTAGCAATTTTGTTGCAAAGTTTCAATAGTTTGATTGGTTTTTGATGATTTTTGAACTGAGTATGTTGAACTTTAGCATTTTAGTGCATATACTACTTAATTGAGCTGAATTTCGATATTGGTATTTGTGCTTTTATTGGGTTTTAGCTGACTCTAATTGATATGTAATTTACTTCTTTCTTGTTTACTTTTTGAATTGTTCAAATTCAAAATCGTGGAGTTATGAGGCAAAATTTTTCGGAAGCTTTTTCTTTGCTGTTCCTCAACAGTAACCATGCAAATGTGGGCTTTAATCTGTCAACCAATTTGGTGTTTGAGTTAATCGAGATTTGGGGTTGTGTTGTAGGTGGTGAATCCACAGAAGAAAATTGTCAGATTCTTCAAACAAGGGTAAACAGATTCAAATCAGACAAAGACAAAATCGATACAGATAAATTGAAAGGTTACTCTTGTGATGTCAAGTTTACAGGTAAGTTTTTCGTGTTCTCTTCTTCACTGTAAATATTAGATTCGGAGTTCTGATCTATTTAGTTTGGAACCCAGAATTGTGGTTATTGGGTCGAGCATAATGGTTTTGTCCTTGAATCGTAAACACAATTCGTCATTGTGGTTCGTATCTAATGATTTAAGGGGGGATTGTTTTCAAGTCGAGTGCACATGACTATAATCAAAGTTTAGAACGTGTTTCGTGAATCTGCGTGACCTGATGCTTCTATGTTCCATTGATAACAATTTTGGGTGTCATCCCCAATTTGTCACCATTTTGAACAATGCTTATAAACTGTTTTTCTGATCTAAAGTGTCCAAAGATTCGCAATGAGAATACTTGTTTTAGGTCCATATGTGCAATACTGGTTTTAGTCATGGTACTAGGACTTTATGTCTCAGTATGTCCAATGCTTTGTAAATGTTCTAGTCAGGGTCCCTGTTCACAATGTAGGAGGGTTGTGGGTTAGTTTATTGGAGGGGACTGAAGGGTTGAGTTTGGCTAGCTTGGTCTTTGTTGAGCTACATGACCTCATCACTTTTCCCGATTGAGAATTGATATCATATCATATTCTTATTGGTGCAACTATGAATTCAGAATACAAATTACTCAGGTTCGCTCGTGCTACTGTTCTAGTATGCCTTTCGTTATGGAAAAAGTTCTGAGCTTTATGTCTAGAGACATTAACTCGTGATCAATTATCTAAGCAGAAGGGAGGGATGTACATTGTCTCTAGCTTATACGCAGAGTGAAAATGCCACACTGTAGTTTAGGCTATACCTTTGCTCTGAACTTTTTCTGATAACGACGTTTCCACTTAATTTCATAATTACTTTCTGCAATTATTCTCAGAGAAACCTTTTCCCCTGATCCTTCGCCATATCCTTGACTTCCTATTGCTTGTTCCTGAACATAAAGAGTATCAGATCTTGTTATCGGAATATTTTTGTAAACCTAGATTTGATCCAAGATTTATGATATTTGTTCATTATACAAAGTAAATCATTCGACGAATTCCAAATTTAAAGAAAAGGGAATGGAAAATTTCAACTTGGGCCGCTTTCTCCAAGACCTCTGCTATTGCAAGATTTACTTCATAAAACGGTGGAGAAGAGGAGGAACCTTCGAGTAATTGAATCTTTCAACATTCAAAAAACATTTGTCCGAACTTCTGATTGCCTTTCTATCCGAGTCAACACAGTTGTGATTTTCTTTGTTGGCACATTGCTTTGAACCTTGTGGTCTTTTGGTGTTCATTCTGCCCTACTTGGAAGCTAGTTAGTTATTAGAACTGGTGAGACTCGTATCTCATAATTACATATCTCTTTTACTTGCAGATAAGGAGCTTGACATAATCGAAATGGCTGTATATGGTGATGTGATCCGCCCAGGAAACCAATGCCGATGCAGAACTGTAGCCGAGATGCTTGGACAGCACAAGTCGAAGGACCAAACAGCTGCTTGCAAGTTGCCATAGGTTGGGGCTCTTTAGCACCCAATTACTAGTTTTTAAGACTTAAAGTGAGCTCATCAATTCAACTTGTGACCCTGCACACAAATTTGGGTCAACTTGAATAATGTCTGATTAGACATGTTAATCAAATTTTAACTTTCCTTGTACCATCATGGCCATTGACATAATGTTTAGAATTTAACTTCCCCCATCAAAGCAATTTTCTTATCCTGCTGTGTTTAAGTCAATGGAAACGGTTAAAGTATCACTCATTGTTTTACGAAAATGATTACCGCACATCTCTTTTCTCCTTCGTGTGTATTTCCGTCTCTTACAACAACAACAACAACAATTAACAACCAAGCTTTATTCCACTAAGTGAGGTCGGCTGTATGAATCATAGAACGCCACTCGCTCGGTTTTGCTATATCTTTTGTTAGTTCTAAGTACTCCATATATTTTCTTAAAATTTGTTTTCCCCTTCATGTGTGTTTCCGTCTCTTAACATGCATGAGATAACAACATACTTAAGTAGATATAATCTTAGCATACATGATTAGTGAATGGGACATTACTAATTCTAGCATTTCTAAGATCTAAGCATGCAGTCCCTTCGGGGACATCCAATAAAATTGAAAAGATACAGAGCAAATTAACATGGCCCTTGCACAAGGATGACACACATAAATCAAGAAATTTTCAAAAAAAAAAAAAATCTAAGCATGCACGATTGATGCTACTTCACCGTCTAATCATTGAAGGTTGTTGCACTAAAGTTTAAAACCAAATAAATAGTAGGAACATTATGTAGAGGGGACATAAGAGTAATGGATCATATCTCCATTGACAAAGGAAACCTACCTTCTTGATGGACCCATCAACTTCGGTAAAAGTCTTGCTCCAAGCAATCATGAATCTTAAAGCTCATTTTAGGGAGGGATTAGAGTATGAGCTTATTAGAAGTACTTTTAAAATGACTGAAATCGTTTTTAGATAAAATATTTTTAGATTTCAAAAATACTTTTAGTGCTTTTTCAAGATTCATTTGCGTTTTTATTAAGGATTAGTTTTAAAAACATTTTCACCAAAAGTGTTTTAAGTTATTTTGAAAGCACTTTCAAGCGAGCCTTATATCTTTTGGCAAGTTCGATACTGGATTATACCAAACTACCTAAATAACTTGACTTTGGTCACAATTGAGGGCACGTTTACTCGTCATGTATGTGAAAAAATATGATTCTTAATCTTACTAAAACCTTTAGAATGCATTAATAATGTATCTCATCAATTTTGGATATTACAAATGAATGTCTTAATAATTTTAGATTTGTCCAATTTTTCACAAGGATGATCTATGAATAGTGTTCTAAAATATAAACGATTTGAATCGTTAAAATACATAATAAAGTGGATCCTACAAAATGTGTACCAAAATAGTGTAAAAAAAATAATGTGATGGATCCGTCCTATATATATTCGTTATGTTCTACTGGAATTGACATTATATATAGAGCAACTTTAATTATAACAAAGATAATTAACCCAACCTAAAAGCCTAAAAGCCCAAAAGCCTAAAAGCGTATTATTATTTGATAAATCTATGCAACCAAACCTAAAAGCATATTCGTGAATGATTTTTTTTTTTTTTTGGTCATAGTGAATGATTTAAATATTTATATCTTCTTCTTTTTTTATTTGTGAGTGTTCCTATATAAGATATTTGCATAAACAACGTGCGGGAGTCTCCAAAGTCAAAAATATCAGTAAAAAATAATTTAAATAGATTTTTTTAATTAAAATGGCCTTTGAAATTGATATAATTCTTCATTTTAATTCTTGAGATTTAAAATCGATGCCACTCAGTACTAGGGTTTAGAAGTAATACGATATGATGATATTCCTCTTTACTTAGAAGTGAGAGGTCTTAGGTTCGAATCTCGTGAATGGCGAATTCGATACCAAATTATGCTGCCTATTGTGTGGCTTAGTCGAACTCCTCCTCCCGCTAGTGTAAAAATATCGATATACTAAAAAATATCGATAGAAGTTATCTATATAATTGATAGTAGACAATCTCAAAAGCATAATTAAATAACTGAACCAAAAAACCACACATCTACTTATTTGTTTGTATTGTCTTTGTTAGTCTGTGACCTGTCCTACTGGTTCTTCTATTTTTTGCTCATAAATAAGATATTAAAATGTATTCACCAAGGAAGGACGCATATAGCTGTTGATTAATTAGTTCCTCTTAATATATTTACACCATGATCTTAATTATATATGAGTGAAGTCGTTGCTATATGGTCTTTGTTAGTGACACACATGCAACTAGACCTACCTTCAACTACCCCATAAAATATCCCTAATTCTTTAAGGTTAACTGTGCAATTTGGTTTCCGAATTTGTCTTTTGCAGTTCAAGTCTAACAAGTAGTCCAATTTTTTTAAAAGGAATTTTAACGAAAAACTTACAGTACTGTTAACTTTAACGAAAAATCATATTTTTAGACTAAAAAGTCAATCTTAGTACTATTCAATTTACCCTTTATTTTGTCTTTATCGTTAAAACTCAAAGTTTTCAAACCTTTTTTTATTAATTTTTTTT